>JAGKTI010000796.1:100771-113129 GCA_018397915.1 Birgus latro | reverse complement strand
CTCCATTCACTCTTACCTGGGTGCGAGCACCCATGTACATGGCCATAACCACCCTAACCAGCCATTCTTCCAACCCTAGCTTTCTCATTGCCCACTTCACCACCTCTCTAGGGACTCTGTCAAAGGCCTTTTCCAAGTCAACATAAACAAAATACAATTCCCTTTTCTTTCCAATATATTTTTCCTGAAGCTGTCGAACAGTGAATATGGCATCAGTGGTCCCCCTGCCTGGCATAAACCCAAACTGCATCTCATCGATATTCACTCTTTCTCTAATCATACCTTCTAGAACTCTCTCCATTACTTTCATTATCTGATCTAAGAGCTATATACCTCTGTAATTTCCCCTTTCCAGGGCATCACCTTTTCCTTTGTACACATTTACAATTAAACTCTTCAGCCAATCATCTGGGACAACAGACTCATATATAATCATATTTATCAGGTCAGTGGCTAACCTCACCCCAGTATCTCCTGAGGCCTTCAACATTTCGGCAGTCAACCCAGACACACCTGCCGCCTTCCCCACCTGCATCCTGCCTATTACCTGACTCACAGTAGCAGCGTCAATCAGAGGCCAAGGCCCAAACACTGGATCAGCTGGCTCCAAACCTTCTCTATCCCAATCAAACTCTTCATTCAACAATCGGCTATAATGCTCTCTCCATGCATCTTTAATATCCTCACTGTTCACCACTACCCTTCCATCATCATTCTTCACACACTGCTCACCTACAATGTCCTGATTATCCCTCTTCACCTGATTTGCCACCCTAAAAATCATATTTATCCTTTCTCCATGATTTAGATTGTCAAGTAAACGTCTCTGTGACTCAGACTTCGCCCTGTATACATCTCTTCTAGCCCTGCACTTGGCAGCCAAGTACTCCTCCCTGTTACCACCATTCTTCCATTCCCGGAAAAGCATCTTTAATATCCCCACTGTTCACCACTACCCTTCCTTCATCATTCTTCACTCACTGCTCACATACAATATCCCGATTATCCCTCTTCACCTGATTTGCCACCCTAAAAATCATATTTTTCCTTTCTCCATGATTTAGATTATCAAGTAAAAGTCTCTGTGACTCAGACTTTTCCATGTATACCTCTCTTCTAGCCCTGCGCTTGGCAGCCAAGTACTCCTCCCTATTACCACCCTTCTTCCATTCCCGGAAAAGCCTTCTTTTTTTCTTCCTTAACTGCGGCTTCTACACCCTCATCCCACCACCAAGTTACTTTATGTCTTGGTGGGCCTCTTGTCCAACTGCATATTGCATCGGTAACTCTCAAGAGGTTGTTCTTAAGGGCTCTATACTGTTCATTAACGCCTCTATCTACGTCTCCCTGTTCAGCCACCATTCTTCTCATCTCACTATAAAAGGCATCCCTTACTGATTGGTTTCCCAGCTTCCATATTTTCCTCCTGGGTACACATGTCCTCCTTCTCATCACTCGTTCTTTAAGCACCATGTCACAAATCAACAGTTTGTGCTGCTGCACACACTCCTCGCTTCCTATAACTTTAACATCCCTCACTAACCTCCTATCAATTCTCCTGACCAGAGAATAATCTATCTGACTGCTATTTCCCCCGGACTCGTATGTAATCAACCGATTCATTCTTTTCCTAAAATGTTTGTTGCACACAATCATGTCCATAGACTTCCCAAACTCGAGTATTCTTTCCCCTTCCGCATTCCTCACACCATATGCACATCCTCCATGGACTCCTTCATAACCTTGAGCTGCTTCACCCACATGACCATTTAAATCCCCTCCCAGAACCACTACCTCATCACCGCCCATACCACCTACTACACGTATTAAATCATCCCCAAATTTTTCCTTCTCTGCGTCATCTAATCATACCTGTGGAGCATATGCCGATATAATTGAAATAATTTTCCTGCCGATCAGAATTTTCACTACTAATATCCTATCACTTACTCTCCTAACATTCATAACATCTTCCACCCATTTTTCCGCAACCAACACACTCACACCCCCATATCCATCAGTTCCTCCCTGCCAAAACAATTTATAGTAGCAATCCTCCCAAACAATCTTTCTGGCTGATCTACCCCTGTACCGGACTTCCTGGAAACATATTTTTAGTTAGTTGTTTTCTGGGGAGGGGCATTAACCCTCCGCCAACCCATTTGTTGTCACATAGGGAACACGTGTTGGTTGGTTATAAGGTTACCACTCAGCGTTGTAAATGCTTTCCCAGTTTACAGGAAATAATTTGGCTTGACACTCAGTGCAGAGCTACCCCAAGAACGGGGTATCAGTACACCAAGTGGGTGGATGATGGGTGCCCCCCACCTACTTCATCCATATTATTAGTGTATATAATATTGTAAATTCACGTTAAATCCATATTCCCACAAAAACAACCCACAAATTGCTTGCCTGAAATGTCCTCTCACAAGAGCCCCCACAAAAGCTAATTTCTCCCACAAAAATGTGGGAATTTCCCACGAAGTGGCACAACTGGCATAGCAGCGCACCCAAGTACTTTACACGAGAATTGATCACTAAAAGGAGTGGGAGATATTTTTACCGACTCCGACTCCAGCCAAATGTATCCGACTCCTCGGCTCCTGACTCCAACTTCGACTCCACACCCCTGTCAAGTGCTACTTAGATAAACATGGAGTTACTGTGAAATGGTTCAAAAACAATTTGCCTGGAACTGATTGGTCTTTGTGCTTTTTGTTTCGTTCGTTTCGTTTTTGAAGGCTGCAACATGCTTGCATGCGTCGGCCTTTTTTCATCACAATGAAAAACTGGCTCAAGGAATTTCTCAGAATATCAGAGTTGCTTGTGGTGAATTATGGCCAAGTGTGATCAGTGCTTTCAGTAATCTTAGAAGACTATGCAAGATGTACCTCTTAGTAATGTTATTAATTACGATGAGACAAACCTCATTAATGACCCAGGAAGCAAGAAAATCATAGTTTGCCATGGAGCAAGATATCTGGAAAGGGTGATGAATCATACTAAATCCAACATCTCCATCATGTTTTCTTGCACAGCATCTGGGAAATTGCTTGCACCATATGTAGTGTACAAAGGAAAAAACTTGTATGACACATGGACAGAATGTGGCCCATCACATGTGCGATACAGCTGAACTGACAGTGGCTGGTTTGTTAGTGGCACGTTTGAAGACTGGTTCTTCAAAGTTACCCTCCCATATGTAAAACGTCAGGAAGGCAAAGTAGGATCATTGGTGATAACCTTGCTAGCCGTGTATCTCTATCTGTTGTGACAGCTTGTGAAGAAAACAACGTTGCCTTTGTCTTACTGCCTCCTAATTCAATGCATCTCACCCAACCCTTGGATGTTGCTGTCTTCAGACCACTGAAAGCTTGCTGGCAAAATATTCTCACTAAATTCAAAACCTCAGGTATTGGAAGGAAATCTGTGTCCCTTCCAAAGGCAGAATTTCCCAAGCTTCTAGGACAACTGCTCATTAAATTGAATGATAACATAATGAAGAACATATCCAATGACTTTCGCAAGTGTGGAATAGTTCCATTTAATCCACAAGAGGTACTATCTCGTCTACCGCAGCCTATTGGTACGAGTACCGATACAACTGCCACTACAGATACTTCACATCAAGACTCTACCTCTGGTCATTCAACAACTCCAAACCATTCAGAAAGTCAAAGAGGAGACTTAACTGCAGACTTTGATGCTTCATTAGTCTCAGTTCTTTCAGAATTGAGGTATAGACAGAAAGAATCACACCTCCAGAAGAGGAAGTTAGATGTTCTTGCAGGCAAGAGTGTGAAAGCTAAGCGACTAAGGCAATGGACAGATACTGAAACCACAAGTAGTACAGATTCTGATGTTTGCACAGCAGAGGCACATGAGAATAGTACTGGTAGCATTGTAGATTTAGAGGCAAGACCTTCAACATCATGTGGAACTTGTCCAGAAGCAGAGATCCCTGTTATAGATGTAGGAGAAGGTGAATTGATAATCAGTGCAGTGAGTCCACCAGAAAAGGATTCAGCTGAGGTGAGGCCAAGAGAAGACAAAAAACCAAGAGAACAGGTACAAGTTGAAGAAACAGTAGCAGCTGGAACGACAGGAGCAAGTACTGGTGAGACAGCAGAGATGGATGTTCAGCGTACTCCAGAGCTGAATGAATGGGTAATTGTTCAAATCTCAGATGAGAAAAAAAGAAGACGAAATATTTTGTAGCTATAGTCATAGATGTTGTGCCAACATTGAAAGTTCTGTACTTAAAACATGTCAGAGGTACAAAAAACGTGTTTGTCACTTCTAATGTTCTGGGTGATGAAATGTGTCATAGATGAGTCAGATATTGTAATGTATGGTACTTACAGGAACCACTCATGGGCAAACGAGAACATATGATTTTTGACCTTGATGTTGATTCATGGCCACACTAAATCACCATGATCTCCTAGAATGCCAGGTGTAAAGTATTCTTTTCATTTTTCTAGTCTGAGACAAAGATACAGTATATTCTTTTCATTTTTCTAGTCTGAGACAAAGATACAGTATATTCTTTTCATTTTTCTAGTCTGAGAAGAGATATTATTTAGTTTGATGTTCTATCTATCTATCTATTGCCAGATGCCTCAATCCCGTAATGGGTGGCCACAAGCAAATCACCTCCATGTCGCTCTGTTCCCTGCCATTTCACTGCCCTTCTCCCAGCTCACACCCCCCCTCTCACATATACCTCTCCACTCCATCCCTCCATCTCATCCTTGGCCTCCCCCTCCTCCTCCTCCCCTCCACCTGACTGACATACACTCTCCTCGTCAGTCTCTCTCTCTCCATCCTCTCCACATAGCCAAAAGCCAAACCACATTAATATGTTTCTCCTAATGCTTCGTATCATATCCACATCCACACCACAACACTCCTTCACTTCATCATTTGTCAGTCTCTCTCTCCATGTGACTCCACATGCTCCTCTCAAATAACTCATTTCCACTGCTCTCACTCTTGACTTGTCCCTCTAACAGGGTCCAAGCTTCACTTCCATACGTTAGAGTTGGTATCACAATACTGTATTGTCATGTAGCAGCTTTTTCACTTCCATGCTCACTTCCCTGTTTCTTATCACTGCTTTCAAGGAACAAGCAACCATTCTTCCCTGCTGCACCCTTTCAAAGCACTACACCCTCTAAACTTCCATCCTTACTCATCGCACCAAGTACTTAACCCGTCGCGTCCCGACCGATTTCCAACCTACGATACCCCCAAAATCCCGAGCATTTTTGGAAAATATTTTTATTGGCTCAAACCTTCGCTTTTGGTGAGAAACATCGAAAATTCATAGAGAAATCGCGATCCTGTGCTTAAAAATGTTGATACAGGTGTCATGAAACCTTACGTTTTCCTTCTTTTTCAGGGTACCTGGCTAAAGAAAACTAAATATGGAAGGGTTAAGTAATTGAACCCACTTTCATTTACGTATTTATTTATGTATTTGGTACGAATTTATTTGTAGTAACAGACTATATTGGTTTTCACCCTTTTATGTAGGCAATAGAAGCATTGTTCAGTCACCAAACACATCCACATATGGCACCTTCCTTTGTGACATTACCACCTCATCACTTCTGTTTGTTTCTTGCTCTAGCTTCTTTATTTCTTTGTCCTCCACCTCAGGAATCACTTTCACCTTGAATTTCGTCATTGGAGAGACCATGGGGCAACATACCTTTACTGGCCAGCTTACTGCTAACAGGTGAATTGCCCAGTGTGGGGGGGGAGGGGGGGTTAGGTGGGGCCAGGCAGTATCTCCGCTTGATAGCAGCTAGAGGAAGGTCTCCCACATGTGCCTACCAAAAATCACCCATGAAACTTGAAAATTGTGCAAATTATGACCCTTGCAATTGCGCGATATACCCATACGTCGATGGGTGTAGCTGTGACAAAACATCGCGACATACCCATACGTTGATGGGATTCCTCGGGTTAAATGCACTCACATTCTCCATATCCTCCCCATCCAATCTCACTGTACATTCACTGACTTCACTTCTCTCAAAGACCATAACTTTGCTCTTCCCTACATTCACCTTTAGATTCCGTTTCTTACGCACTCTTCCAAACTCATCTACCAAGCCTTGCAGCTCCCCTTCTTCTTCACTTAACAACACAGTATCATCTGCAAACAACAGTACAGGGAGTTTCCAAACACTGCCCTCTTTCACTAGGGCTACTCCAACATCCACTCCCCTACCTTGTATCTCTTTTATAACCCCATCCATACACAGATTGAACAACCATGGAGACAAGACAATTCCGTGTTTCAATCCAACCTTCAAATGGAAAAATTCACTCAGTTCACATCCACATTCATTGAAGCCTTAGCACACTCATACATACTCATCACGGCCTTCAGCAACATCCCATCTACTCCATATATTCTTAATACTTTCCACAATCCTTGTCTATCCACTCTGTCATATGCTTTCTCTAAATCCATGAAGGCTGCATACAACTTCTTTCCCTTCTCTAGAAACTTTTCCACTAAGAGTGAATATCTGATCTACACAACCTCTTTCCTTCCTAAAACCTCCCTGTTCTTCTCCAACTAATTCCTTTGTTATTTCCCTAACTTTGTCAATAAGTATCCTACCATATACTTTTCCTAATACACTAAGAAGGCAAATGCCCCTATGATTACCACACACTTCTTTTCCCCCTTTTCTTTTGTACAGAGGAATAATTATACCTGACTTCCAATCCTCTGGGACTCTGCCTTCCTCCCAGGCCAATCTGCACACCTTCCACATCCATTCTCTTACTATCTCTCCCCCATGCTTCAGCATTTCACAACACACTCCATCAATTCCTGGGGCTTTCCCCATTTTAACTTTCTTCATTGCGTCCACAACTTCCATCCTGTTGATTTCTTCCTCTCTTCCCACATCTCCTTCTCTCAGCCATTCCCCAGCCACTTATACTTGCATTACTTTCATTCTCTATGTTCTACAGTTCATTAAAGTGTTCCCTCCATCCGTTCACTTTTTCTCCTTTCTCCATTAATAATTAGCAGGAGTAGACTGTATTACCAGTCGAGCAAGTCAGTACTCCCAAGGTGGATGGAAAGCTGATGACAGGGAGAGCTGGAGCTCCCATTTCCTAAACCCTCAGGACTAGTTCTTGACCATCCCGCTTTGCTGAACTTTTTAATTGTCTCAATAACACGGAGAGTAGGCCAGCATGCTCTCTCTCGAATACAAGTTTCTCTAACTGTTAACACCAAACTACATGCATGCTACACACTACACCTTTTCAAAATTAAATGAAAATTGCGACGAATAATCTAGCCTTGGAGTCCCCGGGGGGGGGTGGACCATAAATGCCCCCACCATCCTCCTCTTTCCTGGTGACGACCCTAGGAGCTGCCTGGAACCACTGCCTGACTCACTCCTTCTTCATTTCTGCAACATTCACGGCCTTTCCTCTAACATTTGCTCTGTTGAGCACCACCTCTCCTCCTCTAAACCTCACCTTCTCTTCCTCACTGAGACTCGGCTGTCTGAGGCAACGACAGCAAACCCTTTTCTGTATCCTCCGTCTCTCTCTATTCTCATTTCAAAGCCAAAGGTGACTGTTGCGTATATATACGCAATGGTCTGTCTTGCTTTCATGTTCCTGAACTTGATTCTTCTGAATTTTCTGCTTTTTGGCTTCGGCTGTCCTGTCATTCTCTGACTAAATATATCTGTGCTGTTTACTTATCTCCCAATTCTACTGACTATCAAAAATTCTTTGACTGTCTTACTTCTACAATGGAACACATTCTACCCATTTCTTCTTTCTCTCAAATTCCATTGTAGGAGATTTCAATGTTCACCACCACCTTTGGCTCTCCTCTCCTTTCACTGATCCACCTGGTGAACAAGCCTACATCTTTTCTATTCACAATGACCTAGAGCAGCTTGTACAGCACCCTACCCGTATCCCTGACTGCCTTGGAGAGAGTTCCAACATACTTGACCTCTTCCTAACAACTAATCCTTCTCCTCGCACTGCTAATCTTTTCTCTCCATTGGGCTCCTCTGATCATAACCTTAGTACCTTAACCTGTCCTATCACTCCAGTACGGCCTGTGGACCCTCCAAAGAAACGTCGTCTGTGGCACTTTGGAGCTGCGGAATGGGAGTCCCTCAGGCAGTACTTCTTTGATTTTCCTTGGAATGATTATTGCTTCCATGGCCGGGAACCATCTGAGTGTGCCTTGTGCATTACGGAGGTTATTCTTTTGGACATGGAAGCATACATTCCTTTCTCATATCTGACCAATGCAAGAAAGCCTTGGTTTAATCACGCTTGTTCTGATGCTGTCCGCAAGAAGGAGAGGACCTATAAAAGGCACCGTAGCCAACTCACCCCTGAATCACATCTATTTTATATTTCTGCCCGGAATCTTGCTAAGTCTGTTCTTCGCTTTGCTAAAAATAATTTCATCCGTGCTAAATGTTCTCAATTTTCCAACTCGAATTCTTCTCGCTCCTTCTGGCACCTTGCCAGAAACCTTTCTAACAACTTTACCTCATCATCTTTCCCTCCTCTTTTCTACTCTGATGGCTCTGTAGCTATTTCTTCTACTGATAAAGCAGATCTCTTCACTCAGACTTTCTCCTCCATTTCCACCTTAGATGATTCCGGTGCTGTTCATCCATCACTTCCCCCCTCTGACTTCCTCATGACTTACATTAAAATTTCTTTAGCTGATGTATTTTCTGCTGTCACTGGCCTCAATACTAACAAGGCATATGGGCCTGATGGAGTCCCTCCTGTTGTCCTCAAAAACTGTGCTTCTGTGCTTACACCCTGCCTATGTAAACTCTTTCGCCTTTGTCTATCAACTTGTACCTTTCCTTCTTGCTGGAAGTTTGCTTTCATTCAGCCAATCCCAAAGAAGGGTGACCATTCCCAACCCTCTAACTATCGTCCAATTGCTTTAACATCCTGTGTCTCAAAAGTTTTTGAGTCAATTCTTAACAGAAAAATCTTAAAGCATATTTCCTGTCACAACCTTCTTTCTGATCGTCAGTAAGGGTTCCGTCAGGGACGCTTGACTGGTGATCTTCTCACCTACCTTTCAGACTCCTGGTCATCCTCCTTCCGGGACTTTGGTAAAGACTTTGCCATTGCACTTGACATCTCTAAGGCTTTCGATCATGTCTGGCATAAACCTTTAATTTCCAAACTGCCGTCTTACGGTTTCTATCCTTCTGTCTGTGCCTTTATCTCTAGCTTCCTTTCTGGTCGTTCTACAGCCACTGTTGTAGACAGCCATCGTTCTTCTCCTAGATCTCTCAACAGTGGTGTTCCTCAGGGCTCTGTCCTGTCACCAACCCTCTTCCTTTTATTCATCAATGACCTTCTAAGCTGTACATCTAACTATCCGCTCATATGCTGATGATTCCACCCTTCTCATTTCCATTCGGTTTCTGCAACGTCCATCTTAGCAGTTACTTCAACAAACAAGGGATGAGGCTGCAGCACACCTAATGTCAGACTTGGCTTGGCTCTCTGAATGGGGTAAAAATGATCTTGTTATTTTTAATGCATCAAAGACTCAGCTCTTACACTTATCAACCTGACAAAATCTTCCTCAGGATTACCCACTAATGTTTAATAATGTCCAGCTCAGTCCTGCATCATCCTTGAACGTGCTTGGGGTTTCATTCTCTTGGGATTTATCTTGGAATGAACATATTACATCTCTTGTGAAATCTGCTTCCAAGAGATTGTGTGTGCTAAGCCAACTTTGATCTTTCTTTACCCCTGCACAGTTGTTGACCTTGTACATGGGTTTTATTCGCCCATGTATGGAGTACAACTCTCATGTGTGGGGAGGCTTCCCACATGCAGCTCTTCTCAATAGGGTGGAGTCAAAGGCTTTTTGTCTCATTAACTCTCCTCCTCTTACTGATTCCCTTCAACCTCTGTCTCTTCGCTGCACTGTTGCATCTTTATCTCTCTTCTATCGGTACTTCAATGATCGCTGTTCCTCTGAACTGTCCGCTTGCATCCCTCCACCTCTACGACGGTCACTTAGTACCCGTCTAGCAACAAACTCTCATCCCTTTTCTGTCCAACTCTCTAATGCAGGAGTTAACCTTTGCTCCCAGTCCTTCATACATGCAACTTGTCAACTCTGGAACTGTCTTCCTCTGTCTGTATTCCCTACTTCCTATGATCTCCAGTCTTTCAAACACAGTGTGTCCAGGCATCTCGAAATAAATGGATCTTGAATTTGGCTCTCATATTTTTTTTTTTTTCTTCTTGGAAGGAACAGTATGTGGGACCATGGCCTTTGATTCCTTCTTCGTTGCATAAAAAAAAAAAAATTACTATTTTTATCTTTCACTCCCCAACTAACTTCTTTGGCACCCTGTCTAACTCTCTTTACCTCTTTCCAGATCATTTTCTTACATTCCCTCCACTATGTACTCAGATTCCTTCCAAATTCCTCATCCATTCTGGCCTGATAGTCTACAGTTTATCTTACCAGCCACTGGCAAATACTTAAAAAATTTTACCAGCCAAGAAAAATTTTTACTAGCCAGAGGAAAATTAACAAGTAATTTGTCAGCTTGCAAGTTATTTATTGTAGCCCAGGATGGAAATATTTAATAGATATGCTGTATAAACATAAATATGGAATTTGTATACCGTATACAACAGCTTGCAAGTTATTTATTGTAGCCCAGGATGGAAATAATTAATAGATATGCTTGTCTATAAATATAAATATGGAATTTGTATACCGTATACAAATTCCATATTTATTTTTTGTTTAAAATAATGAACCTCATCTTTCATTGTCTGCCCAATCATGTGCACCAGTTCTGCAGCTTTCACATGGTTTTTGTAGTTCAGTAATGGGTAAAAATTAAGTGAATGGAGGTTCTTCTTTTGCCAGCATGTATGCAGTGGTAATTTTCATCTTCAAATCTTCAGAATCCTTATCTTCTTCCTTCTTTTGCTGACGTTGGAATGTCTTGAATATGTTTCCTCGACCTTGGCGATTTAATTCAGCATCATGCAGTTCAATATGCTTCCTGCTCTTGCCATGGTAAATTATGTTTTGTTTTTTAAAATTCTGAGATCCAGTTACGAAATCCGTTTTGCCGGCTGCAGTTGGATTTTTCATGCCAATGGAACATTTAATTTTGTTTTCGTTTTCATCATATATATGCCACGTAAATTCCTTCTTCCATTTTGGAAGAAATGTTCTCTGTGATGCTTTTTTCGGGGAGGCAACGAGATTGACATTGATGGCGAGGGTTTCATACAGTTCATGTTGGAAGCAAGCGACGCTACTCCTTGTCAGCTGACTATGGCAACATTGATCATGTCATCAGCGAGTGAGAGACAGCGTCTAGCGACTGTTATGATGTCAAGCTGTATTTAATAGAGTTGCTAGATTATTAATACAGTAATCCCTCAAATAACCGGACATACTCACTATCCAGATATTCTGGGCTGCCCAACCCCCAAAATGCAAAAAAATCTGAAAAAAATTGATTAATTTTCGATTTTTTGGGACCGCGTCAGTTTGAATTTCCCGCCCGCGCCGATCGCGTATGTTTACACTCGTGGCGTCTGTCTGTCGGTTGCCATTACCCACTCTGTTACTGACTCATGAACACCTCCGACAATGGCGGCGATACTGATTGCTTTTGTGGTGAAACCCTACCTCCTACAGTGCTTGATACTGCTCTTCACCTTCTTCATCATGTGTGTGATAATGGAATTTACTGTTATGTACAGTGCAGTGAAGTGATGTGATTCCAGTTATAAAAAAAAAAAGTTGTGTAAAGTGCTGGTGATAAGTGCTGGTGATTCTCAATCAGAAAGGTGTGTCAGGTGCAAGGTCTTCCTGTCAGAGTCTGAGATGATATAGAGTGGGTTATTACATCAGAGGGCAGCTTCTTGTTCGTAAGTACCCTAACTTCATGCCTAACTTGTTTTCATCATGCTGTAAATGTGTTAAAAGATTACCAAAAATGTTAATCATAATTTCCTGCTTGCAATTTAATTTTTCCATGCATGGTTCTTAAGTAAAACAGCTAGAAAAAAGGTGGAAGATGTGAATTTCATGTCCGGTCCTAACCTAACCTAACCTATGGTTGTCATAAAGATTTTGATGCCTAACCTGTTTTCATGATGCTGTTAATGTGTTAAGAAATTACACTAAATGTTAATCATAATTTCCTGCTTGCAATTTAATTTTTCCATGCATGGTTCTTAAGTAAAACAGCTAGAAAAAAGGTGGAAGATGTGAATTTCATGTCCGGTCCTAACCTAACCTAACCTAACATTGTGTTAA
>JAGKTI010000796.1:81099-100376 GCA_018397915.1 Birgus latro | reverse complement strand
TTTAATTCTTTCATGCTGGGTATTAAGTGCACCAGCTATGAAAAAGGTTGAAGCAGTGAATTTGATGTCTTGTCATAACCTAACCTAACCTAAACCTAACCTAACTTTTCCTAACCTAACCATTTTTCTGGTAGCAGTTAACATCATTTACTGTATTTGATGCTTTGTATCCAATGATTTAATGCATAAAATGTGAGAAAAGATGATTTCCATGTCCGATACTTACTTATACTATGCTGGCAAGTTCTGAGCTCCTATGACTCACTCACCCCTAAATCATCATTTTTTGGTTAAAATTCAATAAATTCATGCTATGTGTGCATTATTTATGTGAAAAGGGACCTAAATAAGTGCTATACATGTCCACTAGGGAGGTAGGAAGGTAGTTTTCTGATTTAGGTTAGGCTAGGTTAGGGTCATGAAAAACCAGTGCTGGAGCTTCAGGACCAATATCCGGACAAAACCAATATCCGGACATGCCTTTGGCTCTATTACAACGGATATAGGAGGGATTACTGTAATGATTTTTTAAATATATTTTTATCATGATGTTTCTTAATATGAAGTTGTGGTTAAAGAAACAAATTTTATTAAAATTTCATATATAAAACTTCAACTCGCCACTGGCGAGTGAGAAATAATTTTTACCCGCCATGTAATTTATTTACTCGCCATGGCGAGTAAAATACTCGCAACTTTCTGGCCTGCCACTCTCTTCTTTCTCTTACTAATCTTTTCACCTCTCTTCTCTCTACATATAACTCTCTCTTCCATCTCTCAACTTCTTCGACGCCCCTGTTCCTCCTCCACTCACTATATGCTTTCTTCTTTTGTGCCACAGCTTCTCTCACCTTTTCAGTCCACCATGCTGTTCCCTGAACCCCCTTTCATCTTCTCTTCACCCCACACATTACCGTACATGCTGCACGGATTTCTTCTGTGAATATCTTGCACACACCTTCCACATCCCCCATCTGCTCCAATCTGTATTTACCCAGTCGCTCCTCCACTTCCATTTTATATTCTGCCTCTTTTCCATCCTCTCGCAACTTTCTTCCCTTCTTGTAAGAACTACCGGTACCTCTTCCTGTCCTTCCCTTCTTCTCTTTCTCCATTTTGTTTGGGCTTTAATTTTGGCCACCTCCAAGTGGTGGTCCAAAAGTCCACTCCCTCAGCCTTAATATACTCTTGCATCCATTATGCACCTTTTCATCCTTTCATCCTCTCACACATATCAGTCATTGCCTTCCGTTCATTCAGTCCACCATGCACCCTTCTCATCACTTGCCACATATACCTATGGATCATTTTGTGCTTGAAGAGGATATTAGCTATCACCAACCCCCTCCTGGCTCAAATGTCCACTAAAGCACTGCCATTTTCATCTATCTCTGCAGGCACACCCCCCTTACCAACCACTCCATCCATCTTCACATTCCCTACTTTTCCATTCATATCTCCAGTCAAAAACACTCTCTCATTCCTTTCAAGCTTTTCCAAGCATGCTTCCACATTTGTCCAAAATTCTTCTCACACTCTGCTTGCACAATCTTGCACTGGCACATGTAGGTACACAATCGCCCAAATTTGTAGTCCAGCTTTCACTCTTACCCACACAATCCTTGAGCCAACTGATCCATTCTCTTTTATATTCTCTTTCCATCTGTTAGCCAACTGATCCATACTCTTTTATATTCTCTTTCCATTTGTTACTCACAGCAATACACACTCCTTCTTTTGCCCTTTTATTCTCACCTACTCCTGCACATATACCCCATCCATACTCCCATTTTCTCACACTTTCACCTCCCCATTTAGTTTGTTAATCCACATACATCCACTTTCGCACCCTCAAGCACCTGAACAGTCTCTCTTTCTTTCACCTCATCATTTATACCCCTTACATTCCACATCGCTATCCATACCAAGTCCTTTGTTTGGTCCTTAGTTGTCATCTTTTGGTCAGTCCTGGTCCGAGGCTTCTTGTTCGTATTTTTAGGTAGTTGTTTTACAGGATGGGGCACTAACTCACCACCACCAACCATTTTAGTCGCCTCATACGATGTTATCTTTAAATATTTTGTCTTAAAGAAGTCTTTCTTTTTATTGCCAAACCACTATTGTCCATTTTTTTCTTCAAACTAAAGTTCCTTTTATTTTTTATGTGTTCTCTTTATATTCAAGCTCTTTTTTTTTTTTCTTCAAACTAAAGTTCCTGTTACATTTTGATGTGTTCTTTTTATATTCAAGCTATAGCAGTGCCTTAAACTAACAGACAGGCTTGTAATGCCGGTAGTCTTGAACATGTCGTCCTATGTAAGTTCAGAAAATGTCTATTTTTTTTCAGTCAATTTACAAAAATTCCCCTGCACTGTTGGGTGATTATTATCATAATACCAAAATTTTACAGTATAGTTTGATGCTTTGTCTTTAATATTATACTTAAAAGGAGGCCATCAGCTTGTAAATTTCTTAATATTATCAGTGAATCTTGTCTTTGAAAGCAGTAACAGATATATCAAAATATTCAAATCGGTTGGTCTGTATTTTTTTTGTAATTTTTGCAGCATTTTTTTAAAAACTCCCAAGGTGTCTGAAGTCCCCCAAGACTTGTCAAAAAATGCAACTGAGCTATTGGAGGCCTGTTTCAGTGTATTTTAAAGGGATTTCCAAAGTTGCCCCAGGGCTGTCCGAAGTCACCCAAAAGTGGGAGTGACTTCGGACACCTATAAACTACTGCATTTTTTTCCATATTAATGGAGGTAATGAGGTTTTCATGCTGATAGGTACTGAAAAGTTACCATCTCACTCATATGTGTAATACTTAACATCTGTATTTTGTTCTAAATATTTTGCAGCGGGTTGAAAAAACCCTCAAAATCGTTCAAAGTCACCCCAGTTTACTATACGGTAACAATTGGTTGTCAGCCGTTCTGCCCTGTCTGATTCCCATACTGCTCATTTAACAACACTCCATTAGTATCGAGGTAGTTGTACAATGCCTCTGCTATAATTCTCTCCAGTGTTTTACAGCAGACAGAAGTTAAGCTAATAGGCCTGTAGTTAGAGGTGTGTGTCGAGAGCCTTTGTTGAATATAGGAATGATAATGGATCTCTTCCAATCCTTTGGCAACTTACCAATGGTGACAGACTTTTTAAATATCAAAAACAAGGGGAAAGCTAAGGCTGGGCACTGTTTCAAACGACGGGTGCAAACCACCAGGTACCATACTGGTGTCCGAGTCCAGTGCCACGAGCCTATTTCTCACTTCTTGCAAGGACAGTGTCACTGTATCTAGGGCACCCTCAAAAGTTTAGTGAGGGATGGAAGCACAAGGAACATGTGTTGAGTAAACAGTACAAAAATGTGTAGCAAAAGTTTCTGCCATCTTAGTTCAGTCGGATGATAACACTCAGTTGTTGAACACCTACTGAGGGTGCACCTTCTTTCTTATTGCTGGTGTACTCGTGAAATAGTTTTGAGGAGACCTGTAGTTTTCTAATCAGTGGCATTTCGTGATTGATTTGCACATGTGTAAAGGAATTACGAAAGCTGTCTTTAAGAGAGTTGTTGTGTGATAGAGCTCGAGAAGCCTCAGGAAATAGCCTCCCATAAATACTCCTGGAGTGTTTGTATGTTTCCTAAGCTTTTCTGTGACAGTTTTTCAAGGCCCTGGGAGGTGATCTAGGAGGTGGGGAAGGTGTGCTGGACATATTTGGCATGTACTGGCCAACTAATGGACTTAGGATGGACTGCAGTATGTCATACATACCATCAATTGATAGGCTTTGAAATTCAGACTTCTGGTCTATTTCATGCAGATGATCTTTCATTTTGTTGTATTTGGCTTTATGCCAGGAGCACTTGGAGTACAAATTACGATCTGTCACAACACCAGCCTGAAAATAATATTGTAGTAGCACCAGACAGTGTCCACAGTTGGGCAGGGGAATCTCTACCTCAATTTCTCCAGCTCTGTTATTCTTGGATATGAAGACAAGATCTAGAGTGTTACCTAAGCTCAAGGTAAGGAATTTTGGTACATATGTACCGGTAGTTAACTGTTCCATTGTGACTGCAAGAAGTGATTGGAAAAAAAAAAAATACAGTGAACCCTCGTTAACTCGTGGTAATTGGGTTCCAAGCCCCCCTCTCTCATATACCTCTCCACTCCATCCCTCCATCTCATCCTCGGCCTCCCCCTCCTTCTCGCCCCCTCCACCTCACTCACATACACTCTCCTCGTCAATCTTTCACTCTCCATCCTCCACATGCCCAAACCACCTTAACGTGTTTCTCCTAACGCTTCCCATCATGTCCTCAACCACACCACAACGCTCCTTCACTTCCTCATTTGTTAGTCTGTCTCTCCATGTGACTCCACATGCTCCTCTCAAATAACTCATTTCCACTGCTTTCACTCTTGACTTCTGTCCTTCCAACAGGGTCCAAGCTTCACTTCCATATGTCAGAGTTGGTATCACAATACTGTCATGTAACAACTTTTTCACTTCCATGCTTACCTCCATGTTTCTTATCACTGCTTTCAACGAACCAGCAACCTTCCTTCCCTGCTGTACCCTTTCGAGCACTTCACCCTCCAGACTACCATCCTTACTCATCACACTGCCCAAGTACTTAAATTCACTCACATTCTCCATATCCTTCCCATCAAATCTCACTGTACACTCACTGGCTTCACTTCTCTCGAAGACCATCACTTTACTCTTCCCCACATTCACCTTTAGATTCCGTTTCTTACACACTCTCCCAAACTCATCTACCAAGCCTTGCAGCTCCCCTTCGTATTCACTCAACAACACAGTATCATCTGCAAACAACAGTACAGGGAGTTTCCACACACTGCCCTCTCTCACTAGGGCCACTCCAACATCCACTGCCCGACCTTGTATCTCTTTTATAACCCCATCCATATACAGATTGAACAACCATGGAGACATGACACATCCTTGTGTCAATCCAACCTTCAAATGGAAAGATTCACTCAGTTTGCCATCCACACGCACTGCAGCCTTAGCACCCTCATACATACTCTTCACTGCCTTCAACAAATTCCCATCCACTCCATATACTTAATACTCCATATATTCTTCCACACTTGATTTTTTTTTTTTTTTAATGCAAGGAAGAAGGAACCAAAGGCCATGGGCCCACATACTGTTCCTTCCAAGAAAAAGCAAAAACAAAAGAGAGCCAAATTCAAGATCCATCCATTTCGAGATGCCTGGACACACGTTTGAAAGACTGGAGATCATAGGAAGTAGGGAATACAGACAGAGGAAGACAGTTCCAGAGTTGACCAGTTGCATAAATGAAGGACTGAGAATAACGGTTAACTCTTGCATTAGAGAGTTGGACAGAAAAGGGATGAGAGTTTGTTGCTTGATGGGTACTATGTGCCCATCGTAGAGGTGGAGGGATACAAGCAGACAGTTCAGAGGAACAGTGTCTGTTGAAGTAACGATAGAAGAGAGATAAGATGCACCAGTGTGGCGAAGAGACAAAGGTTGAAGGGAATCAGTAAGAGGAGGAGAGTTAATGAGATGAAAAGCCTTTGACTCCACCCTATTGAGAAGAGCTGTATGTGGGGAGCCTCCCCACTCATGAGAGTTGTACTCCATACGTTGGCGAATAAAACCCGTGTACAAGGTCAACAACTGTGCAGGGTTAAAGAAAGTTCGGAGTCTGCTTAGCTCACCTAATCTCTTGGAATCAGATTTCACAAGAGATGTAATATGTTCTTTCCAAGACAAATCCTGAGAGAATGAAACCCCAAGCATGTTCAAGGATGATGCAGGACTGAGCTGGACATTGTTAAACATTGGTTGGTAATCTTGAGGAAGATTTTGTCAGGTTGATAAGTGTAAGAACTGAGTTTTTGATGCATTGAAAATAATAAGATTATTTTTACCCCAATCAGAGATATGAGTCATGTCAGACATTAGGTGTGCCATAGCCTTATCCCTTTTGTGTTGAAGTAACTGCTGAGATGGACGTTGCGGAAACTGATTGGAAAGGTGAAGGGTGGAATCATCTGCATATGAGTGGATAGGGTTAGATGTACAGCTTAGAAGGTCATTGATGAATAAGAGAAAGAGAGATGGTGATAGGACAGAGCCCTGAGGAACACCACTGTTGATAGGTCTAGGAGAAGAACGATGGTCGTCTACAACAGCGGCTATAGAACGACCAGAAAGGAAGCTAGAGATGAAGGCACAGATAAAAGGATAGAAACCGTACTAGGGCAGTTTGGAAATTAAAGATTTATGCCAGACTCGACTGAAAGCCTTTGAGATGTCAAGTGCAATGGCAAATCTTTCACCAAAGTCCCAAAAGGAGGATGACCAGGAGTCTGAAAGGTAGGTGAGAAAATTGCCAGTGGAGCTTCCCTGACGGAACCCATACTGACGATCAGAAAGAAGGTTGTGACAGGAAAGATGCTTTAAGACTTTTCTGTTAATAATGACTCGAAAACTTTTGAGACACAGGATGTTGCAGCAGTTGGACGATAGTTAGAGGGTTGGGAATGGTCATCCTTCTTTGGGACTGGCTATGAGAGCAAACTTCCAGCAGGAAGGAAAGGTACAAGTTGATAGACAGAGGCAAAAGAGTTTACCTAGGCAGAGTGTAAGCACAGAAGCACAGTTTTTGAGGGCAACAGGAGGGACTCCATCAGGCCCATATGCCTTGTTAGTATTGAGGCCAGTGATGGCAGAAAATACATCAGCTGAAGAAATTTTAATGTCAGTCATGAGGAAGTCAGAGGAGGGAAGTGATGGAGGAACAGCACCGGAATCATCTAAGGTGGAATTGGAGGAGAAAGTATGATCAAAGATCTGATTTATCAGTAGAAGGAATAGTTACAGAGCCATCATAGTAGAAAAGAGGAGGGAAAGATGATGAGGTAAAGTTGTTAGAAAGGTTTTGGGCAAGGTGCCAGAATGAGCGAGAAAAATTCGAGTTGGAGAGTTGAGAACATTTAGCACGAATGAAATTATTTTTAGCAGAGCAAAGAACAGACTTAGCACAATTCTGGGCAGAAATATAAAAAAGATGTGATTCAGGGGTGGGTTGGCACCGGTAACTTTTATAGGCCCTCTCGTTGTTGCGGAGGGAAAGATGATGAGGTAAAGTTGTTAGAAAGGTTTTTGTCAAGGTGCCAGAAGGAGCGAGAAGTATTCGAGTTGGAGAGTTGAGAACATTTAGCACGTATGAAATTATTTTTAGCAGAGCGAAGAACAGACTTAGCACAATTCCAGGCAGAAATATAAAAAAAATGTGATTCAGGGGTGGGTTGGCACCGGTAACTTTTATAGGCCCTCTTGTTGTTGCGGACGGCATTAGAACAAGCATGATTAAACCAAGGCTATCTTGCATTAGTCAGAGGATATGAGAATGGATTGTATGCTTCCATGCCCGAGAGAATAACCTCCGTAATGTGCAAGGCACACCCGATTGGCTCCCGGCCGTGGATGCAATAATCATTCCAAGGAAAATCAAGGAAGTACTGCCTGAGGGCCTCCCAGTCTGCAGCTCCAAAGTGCCACAGGTGGCGTTTCTTTGGAGGGTCCACAGGCCGTACTGGACCGATAGGACAGGTTAAGGTAATAAGGTTATGATCGGAGGAGCCCAACGGAGGGAAAAGATTAACAGTGTAAGCAGAAGGATTAGTTGTTAGGAAAAGGTCAAGTATGTTGGAATTCTCTCCAAGGCGGTCAGGGATACGGGTAGGGTGCTGTACAAGCTGCTCTAGGTTATTAAGGATAGAAAAGATGTGGGCTTTTTCACCAGGTGGATAAGTGAAAGGAGAGGAGACCCAAAGGTGGTGGTGAACACTGAAATCTCCTACAATGGAGATTTCAGAGAAAGGAAGAATGGATAGAATGTGTTCCATCGTAGAAGTAAGATAGTCAAAGAAGTTTTGATAGTCAGTAGAATTAGGAGATAGGTAAACAACACAGATATATTTAGTCAGAGAATGGCAGAGAGCCAAAGCCAGAGAGTAGAGAATTCAGAAGATATGGTTTAGTAGGTACAGTATGTGCACATTTGCTCACAAGGATGATTTGTGGCTGTGGAGGCATTTTGAGGGGGGGGGGCACCAAACATTCACAGAAATTCAACTTTCGCGGGGGTCTGTGTCCCTTAACCTCCGCGAATGTGGAGGGCCCTCTGTAGTTGCAACCCTAAACTACTCTGAATGTGAACTTTGATGACAGCATACTGAAGTTGCCTTCTCCTGCAGACAACCATCCTCCTTTTGAAGGGATAGGGAGGGAGATGAAGGATGTTTATATACCCAAGCATCTCCACTGCCATCATACTGGTACTACCACATGAAGGCATCTCTCTCTCTCCAGCACCATGTAACATCTTAAGATTTGGTGCCATATATGAGTGTGGGGTTGTGTGGGTGTGAGTTTTGGCCATTTTATCCTTTGTACCTTGGTGCAGATAGTATGATTCAGCAAGATATATGCTGAAATGTTGAATGCCACAAGTGAGTTGCTTCATGTTGCCATTGCATGGTGTGAGAGGCTGTAAGTGAACAGCAGTCTCGAACCAAAATGCTTGACAGCAGAATGTGTTTAGCACAGGTTATTTCTGATCTCAGATCTGTACATAGTACTGTCACAAGAGTAAACATGAAAGAGCCAGTTAAGATTAGATTTTGCTGTACTGAATGCACTCTTTAATTTGATTTCACACTTATAGGCATTTTATAATCTGATTCAGCATGTTTAACATGGATAAACATTACATTCTCACATTTTACAATCTTTTTTTGTGTCCATTTCAGTATTTTCCAAGTTATCAGAACTACTATGCTGAAGACTGTGACCAAAGATGCAAGACAGGGGATATTGTTCTGATTAGGTAAGTGTGTTTAGTGACACAGTCACAATAGGACAGCATTATCCATTACTTTATTATTTACTCTACATCATCATTTATCATCATCATCATCAGCAGCAGCAGCAGGATCTTCATAAGCATTGTCATCATCAGTATCATCAGTCACCATCACAGTTACCATCAGCACTGCCATTTTCCATCTTGGAACTATTAGTCACTACCATATGATGATTTTTATTTTTTACACCAGATTATAGTAACTTCTTCAGGTAAGGAGGACATTTCAAACTGGAGGACTTAGCAAAAACTTTAATGTATCCCATCACTACACATGCTTTGTGAATTAAATAGCACCACATGTTGCTAGCTTGATTATATAAGATAAAAATATTTGTTTTGTTTCATTTATAAAGGCTCCAACATGTCTGCATGCGTCAGGCTTGGTAACCTAATGACAGCTCTGCATGCTGCTTGATCTATGGCAACCTCCTTATTCAGTCCCGTATTCCTGAAGTCACATTCTGTGACCTTGTCCCAGTTCTTTTTCAGTCTACCTCTCACAACCCTATCCCTGACGTTTGCACTGCTTACTTTCTACACCCAATTATCATGCTCCATCCTCTCCACATGCCCAAACCATCTCAGTTTACCTCTCCTCATCACAACACCAATACAGTCTAGTCCCATTCTTCCTCTTAACTCTTCCACCATAAACGTAGCCCCCCCCAGGTCTCGCATCCAAAGACACACTGCACATCCATCGTTAAATTGTTATTTCTTTACATTTGAGCCTGCCAATATCCTCCTCCTTTGCTACCCAGGTCTCAGTGGAAAAGTAAGGAATGTGAAGCTGGATGAAGTAGTTGGTGAGTGGGGTGTGCCTGTGGAAGTGGATGAGAATGGCAGTGCTGTAGTGGACACTTGTGCAGGGAGGGGGTTGGTGGTAGCCAGTACCCTCTTTAGGCACAAAATGATTCACAGGTATATGTGGCGAGTGTTGAGAAGGGTGGATGGTGAACTGAATGAATGGAAGGCAATGATTGATTATGTGTGTGTGGATGATAGAATGAGAATGTGTGTAATGGATGCAAGAACATGTAGAGGTTGGAGGAGTGGATTTTCTGATCATAGCTTGATGGTGGGAAAAGTCAAGGTTCAAATGAAATGGAGGAATAGAAGAAGGGAAGGATAGGAGGGAGTAATGTAATGAGAAATAACAATTTTAATTTAATTTTCTATTTTCTATAACTGTCTGCCACCAATATGTGATGAGAAAAAAATATAATTTTGATTTTCTTTGTTTGCCACCATTTTGTAATGAGAAAAATTTTGAGATAGAATAAGCCACCAGTCTTGTGATGGGTAAACTGGACTGTCTAAGAAGATTTAGAATTAGTATTAAATTTTCTTGGGATCAGCCTACGGGTTATGCTCGTGACAATAGGGGTAGAACAAGGGTAGCGATTAGCCTGAGCAGCCATAGACCTGTAACAGGAGGGGGATAAGCGTGGACTTTGATGCTTACTGCATGTATCATGAGAATCTTGGTCCACTGGATTTCGGCGGGAATGAGTAGTCTCCTTTCACTAGCTCTCTCCTGTATGTGAATTACCTCAGTACACTTTCAACAAAAATCTTATACCATTGTTACCAACAAGCCATGTACAGTCTTCATGAGCAGGAGAAGGAAGAAGACCAGTATGAATGTGGGATTACATGTATTTTTATTACACACTCCAAAAATTCAAATAAAATGCAAGAATGGAAAAGAATTTCGATAGTGACTGGTTCACAATTGGTTGGACAGATAGTATATGACACCACTTTGTTAGGGACGAGTCTGATCAGGTATTAACATTCTAAATATACTAGAAAATCATTTCAGTTACAATCAACACACCACTCTCTGGGTGTACTCTTGATAAACCATGTTATAAACCTCTAATATCATCGCTCATTGACATAAAGGTTCCCTTCCAAGATATAACAGGGCATGGGTGTGACCACGGGGTGACAAATAAACAAACACTATTTTAAATTTCGGCCCCCTGCTTAAACAGATATCTAAAAATAGTCATTCTGTTGAAAAAATTCTGATATGAAAGTTGACTCTAGCCTGATGCCAGTGAAAAGGTTACTCAGATCACAGTTAATTCTCTAAAATAGAGATCAAGCATTTCACAATCCTCAAAAAAAGAAAAACATACTTCTAGTAACCTGTTATTCACTTTACAGATTTATCTTAGATATATAACTGAAAGAGATATACGTTTTCATTTTTTGAAGGCTCCAACATGCTTGCATGCGTCAGCCTTGGTCACCTTATATATAACTGAGAGAAATATACCTTATATATAACTGAGAGAAATATATCTTATATATAACTGAGAGATATATACCTTCCATTTTTCTCACATTTCAAAATAATGACGAAACTGAAAGAACAATACAGTGCCACAATTTTCACCAGAACACTCTCTAAATTTGAAAGTTTCTCACTCAATGGTCCAAACGGCTGGTTAACACCCGTGTATGTTCTCACTTACTTAGGTGTTTCTGTTTCATGTAGGTTGGGACCCAAAACAATTTACAAAGTTGGTTTGATAATCAAAACTTCACTTAACTACTCAAAACTGAGTGTGAGTCGGCGTCTGGGAGTCATACGGAGAGCACGTGTTACCCACCATTGATGGTGCAAGACCCGGAACTTTACCATGGCTAACCTCCAACACAGATATCCTGTTGTCCTCTGACCCAGCATTAATTGGCGACACCGCTAAACTCCTATGAAACTCCCCATCTCCAAACTCTTCAGCAAACTCCCAGGACACTCCCCATCTCCAAACTCCTCAGCACGAAGAGGAAGAAATGTGGACATCTCTCGAAAGCACGTCCGCCCGCCACCACGGCTCAGCCCTGACTCTGCTCGACGCCTGCCTCTCCCAAACACAGCAGTGCTTGGCGCGGCTTTCAAATTATTTTCCCAACCTTATTAACAATATGTTATTTTCCAACTAAATACATCATTTCTAAACTAACTCTGTTCGCTAGTATCACAGTTGACGTAAAAATCTATGTTACACTATTTTAAATGTACGATACTATATACACAGGTGACTACTTATTGCGGATGAACATGCCGTAATGCGGCCTCCTTGTCTCTCAGAAAGCGGTAACTTTCAATAAAAATGATTATTTGAATAAGGGGACATTACAATAATTTTCCTTCATTACAGTAGTTCATGCAAGGAGGGTAGGAAGGTTGCAAGAGGATGGAAAAAAGGCAAAATATAAGAGAGACGTGGAGGAGTGATTGGTAAAGATGATTTGGAGCAGGTGGGGGACATGGAAGGTGCGCGCAAGATATTCACAGAAGAAATCCGTGCAGCATGTAAGGTGGTGTGTGGGGTGAAGAGAAGACAAAAGGGGGTGCAAGGAACAGCATGGTGAAATGAAGAGTTGAGGCAGGCTCTGGCACAAAAGAAGAAAAGGGTGGATGACAAACAGGGGCGTGAAGGAAGTTGAGAGGCGGAAGAGAGATTGATATGTAGATAGGAAGAGAGAAGTGAAATGATTAGGCACAGAGTAAGAAGAGAGAGGATGAGAAATTTGGAAGGAATCTGAGTGTTAAGTGGAGGGAATGTACAAAAATGTCCTGGAAAGAGGTAAAGAGAGTTAGACAGGATGATAAAGAAGTTAGTCGGGGAGACAAAGATAAAAATGGTAGATTGGTAGTGAAGGGAGAAAAATTGAGCATATGAAGAAAACACTTTAAGGAATTGTTGAACATAGAGAATGAAAGTACAGTAAGAGCTCACCATAACGGACTAATTGGGGCTCCGGCCAGTCCAAAATATGCGATTTTCCGATAAAAGCCACATCCAGACTTAACCCTGCTAATCCGCACTTTTTCCGATATATCAGACATTAGTCCAGATTGCATCAGTGGTTTTCACCACCATTGTATTATTGTACTGTGTTATACCGTCACTACATTAATCAAATGGTATAATAATACTGTACTGTGCACTGAAAAACGTCTTTTACTTGTCTTATTGTGGTGAACATAGCTGAAGTTGTCAGGCAGTACGGACTGCTTTCTGGCTATATCGGACTTTTTCCGATATATAGGAGCTTAGTCCGGTAGCTTCTCGAGTCCGACAAAAGCGAATTCCGGTCTACTGAAGTCCGTCATATCGAGGTTTTACTGTAATGTAAGTTTAAGTGGCTGGTGAATGGCTGGGAGAAGATGGGATATGAGAAGAGAGGAAGAAATCAGCAGGATGGAATTTGTGGAAGCAATGAAGAAAGTCAAAATGGGGAAAGCCCCAGGAATTCATGGAGTGTGTGGTGAAATGCTGAAGCATGGGGGAGAGATAGTAGTAGAATGGATGTGGAAGATGTGCTGATTGGTCTTGGAGGAAGGTAAAGTCTCGAAGGATTGGAAGTCTATCTATCTATTGCCAGGTGCCTCAATCCCGCATGAGGTGGCCACAGACAAATCGCCTCCATGTCGCTCTGTCTCCCGCCATTTCACTACCATGCTCCCATCTCACACCCCCCTCTCTCATGTACATCTCCACTCCATCCCTCCATCTCATCCTCGGCCTCCCCCTCCCTCTCCCCCCCTCCACCTCACTCACATACACCCTCCTTGTCAGTCTTTCACTCTCCATCCTCTCCACATGCCCAAATCACCTTAACGTGTTTCTCCTAATGCTTCCTATCACGTTCACATCCACACCACAACGCTCCTTCACTTCCTCATTTGTTAGTCTGTCTCTCCGTGGGACTCCACATGCTCCTCTCAAATAACTCATTTCCACTGCTCTCACTCTTGACTTCTGTCCTTCCAACAGGATCCAAGCTTCACTTCCATATGTTAGAGTTGGTATCACAATACCGTCATGTAACAACTTTTTCACTTCCATGCTCACTTCCCCGTTTCTTATCACTGCTTTCAATGAACCAGCAATCTTCCTTCCCTGCTGCACCCTTTCAAGCACTTCACTCTCCAGACTTCCATCCTTACTCATCACACTACCTAAGTACTTAAATGCACTCACATTCTCCATATCCTCCCCATCCAATCTCACTGTACATTCACTGGCTTCACTTCTCTCGAAGACCATCACTTTACTTTTCCCTACATTCACCTTTAGATTCCGTTTCTTACACACTCTCCCAAACTCATCTACCAAGCCTTGCAGCTCCCCTTCATCTTCACTCAACAACACAGTATCGTCTGCAAACAACAGTACAGGGAGTTTCCAAACACTGCCCTCTCTCACTAGGGCCGCTCCAACATCCACTGTCCGACCTTGTTTCTCTTTTATAACCCATCCATGTACAGATTGAACAACCATGGTGGCATGACACATCCTTGTTTCAATCCAACCTTCAAATGGAAAGATTCACTCAGTTTGCCATCCACACGCACTGCAGCCTTAGCACCCTCATACATACTCTTCACTGCCTTCAACACCTTCCCATCCACTCCATATATTCTTAATACTTTCCACAATCCCTGTCTGTCCACTCCGTCATATGCTTTCTCCAAATCCATGAAGGCTGCATACAACTTCTTTCCCTTCTCTAGAAACTTTTCCACTATAGATCGAAGAATGAATATCTGGTCTACACAACCTCTTCCCTTCCTAAAACCTCCTTGTTCTTCTCCAACTGATTCCTCTGTTATTTCCCTAACTCTGTCAATAAGTATCCTACTCTATATTTTTCCTATTACACTGAGAAGGCAAATGCCCCTATGATTACCACACACCTCTTTTTCCCCTTTTCCTTTGTACAGGGGAATAATTATACCTGACTTCCAATCCTCTGGGACTCTACCTTCTCCCAGGCCAATCTGCACACCTTCCACATCCATTCTGTTACTATCTCTCCCCCATGCTTAAGCATTTTGCCACACACTCCATCAATTCCTGGGGCTTTCCCCATTTTAACTCTCTTCATTGTTTCCACCACTTCCATCCTACTGATTTCTTCCTCTCTTCTCACAACCCTCCTCCCCGCCATTCCTCAGCCACATATACTTGCATTACTTTCATTCTCTGTGTTCAACATTTCATTAAAGTGTTCTCTCCATCTGTTCACTCTTTCTCCCTTCTCCTCTAGTAATATACCATTTTTATTTTTCACACCCCCACTAACTTCATTGGCACCCTGTCTAGCTCTCTTTACCTCTTTCCAGAACATTTTCTTACATTCCCTCCACTTTGCACTCAAATTCCTTCCAAATTCTTCATCCACTCTTTTCTTACTCTGTCTTCCTAATCTTTTCACCTCTCTCCTTCTCTCTACATATAACTCTCTCATCCGTCTCTCAGCTTCTTCAACACCCCTGTTCCTCATCCACTCATTATATGCTTTCTTCTTTTGTGCCACAGCCTCTCTCACATCTTCAGTCCTCCATGGTGTTCCCTGAACCCCTTTTCGTCTTCTCTTCACCCCACACACCATCTCACTTGCTGCACAGATTTCTTCTGTGAATATCTTGCACACACCTTCCACATCCCCCATCTGCTCCAATCTATATTTACCCAATCACTCCTCCACTTCCCTTTTATATTCAGCCTTTATTCCATCCTGTTGTAACTTTTCTACCCTACTTGTATGAACTACCTCCTCCTGTTCTTCTCTTCTTCTCTTCCTCCAGTTTGTTTGGATTCTGATTCTGGCCACCACCAAGTGGTGGTCAGAAAGTCCACTCTCCCAACCTCTATATTCTCTTGCATCCATTACACATCTTCTCATCCTTTCATCCACACACACATAGTCAATCATTGCCTTCTGTTCATACAGTTCACCATCCACCCTTCTCAACACTCTCCATGTATACCTATGGATCATTTTGTGCCTGAAGATGGTAATAGCTAACACCAACCCCCTCCTGGCACAAATGTCCACTAAAGCACTGCCATTCTCATCCATCTCTGCAGGCACACTCCATTCACCAACCACTCCATCCACCTTCTCATTCCCTACTTTTCCATTCATATCTCCAATCGGAAACACTTTCTCATTCCTTTCAAACTTTTCCAAGCAGGCTTCCACATTTGTCCAGAACTCTTCTCTCTCTCTCTACTTACACGATCTTGCGTTGGCGCATACACGCACACAATCGCTCACATTTGTAGTCCAACTTTCACTCTTACCCACACAATCCTTGACCCAACTGATCTATACTCTCTTACACTCTCCTTCCATCTGTTGCTCACAGCAATTCACACTCCTTCTTTCGCCCTCTTATTCTCACATACTCCCATGCATATACCCCATCCATACTCCCATTCTCTCACACTCTCACCTCGCCATTTAGTTTCATTTATTCCACATATATCCACTTTCGCTCTCAAGCACCTGCACGATCTCTCTCTCTTTCACCTCATCATTCATACCCCTTACATTTTATGTTGCAATCTTTACCACATCCTTTGTCCGGTCCTTTTTCGTCAACTTTTGGTCTTTCCTAGTCTGAGGCTTCTTGTTCGTATTTTTAGTTAGTGCTTTTATGGGGTGGGCCACTAACTCACCACCAACCCTTTCTGTCGCCTCTTACGACAAGCAGGGATACTGGGGGAGAATTCTTGAAAAACCTCCCTACTCTCAGGTATATTTTTTCCTCTGTACAAAGGAAAAGGGGAAAAGGAAGTGTGTGGTAATCATAAGGGCATTTGTCTTTTTTGTGTGATAAAAGTATATGGTAGGAGTAGACTGTAGCACCAGTCGAGCAGGGCAGTACTCCTAAGGTTGATGGAAAGCTGATGACAGGGAGAGCTGGAGCTCCCGTTTGATCAGCCCTTGGGACTAGTTCCCGACCATCCCCCTTTGCTGAACTTTTTCAGTGTTTCAGTAATACAGAGAGTAGGTCAGCACGCTCTCCAATACAAGATTCTGTGACTGACAACAGCAAACTACATGCACAGTACACATTATACTTCCTTTAAAAAAGAAAAAAAAAATGGCACACAATAACCATACCTCGGAGTCCGGGGGGGGGGGCATATCCGCCCCTCTCCCAACGATGACTCATGGAGCTGCCTGGAACCACTATCTGACTCACGGAGATACCTGGAACCACTATCTGACTCACGGAGCTGCCTGGAACCACTATCTGACTCACGGAGCTGCCTGGAACCACTATCTGACTCACTTCTTCATTTCTGTAACATTCGCGGCCTTTCCTCTAACTTTCGCTCTGTTGAGCACCACCTCTCCTCCTCTAAACCCCATCTTCTCTTTCTCTCTCAGACTCAGCTGTCTGAGATAACTGACAGCAAACCCTTTTCTGTATCCTCCTACTTTCTCTGTTCTCATTTCAAAACCAAAGATGGCTGTTGCATATCTGTACACAACAATCTATCTTGCTCTCGTGTTCCTGAACTTGATTCTTCTGAATTCTCTACTCTCTGGCTTCGGCTCTCCTGTCATTCTCTGACTAAATATATCTGTGCTGTTTACTTATCTCCTAATTCTACTGACTATCAAAAATTCTTTGACTATCTTACTTTTACAATGGAACACATTCTATCCACTTCTCCTTTCTCTGAAATCTCCATTGTAGGAGATTTCAGTGTTCACCACCACCTTTGGCTCTCCTCTCCTTTCACTGATCCACCTGGTGAACAAGCCTACATCTTTTCTATCCTTAATGACCTTGAGAAGCCTGTACAGCACCCTACCCGTATCCCTGACCGTCTTGGAGAGAGTTCCAACATACTTGACCTTTCCCTAACAACTAATCCTTCTGCTTATACTGTTAATCTTTTCTCTCTGTTGGGCTCCTCCGATCTTAACCTTATTACCTTAACCTGTCCTATCGCTCCAGTACGGCCTGTGGACCCTCCAAAGAAATGCCGCCTGTGGCACTTTGGAGCTGCAGACTGGGAGGCCCTCAGGCAGTACTTCTTTGATTTTCCTTGGAATGATTATTGCTTCCATGGCGGGAGCCATCTGGGTATGCCTTGCGAATTACGGAGGTTATTTTCTCGGGCATGGAAGCATACATTCCTTTCTCGTATCCTCTGACTAATACAAGTAAGCCTTGGTTTAATCACGCTTGTTCTAATGCTGTCTGCAACAACGAGAGGGCCTATAAAAGTTACCGGTGCCAACCCACCCCTGAATCACATCTTTTTTATATTTCTGCCCAGAGTCGTACTAAGTCTGTTCTTCGCTTTGCTAAAAATAATTTCATTCGTCCTAAATGTTCCCAACTCTCCAACTCGAATTTTTCTCGCTCCTTCTGGCACCTTGCCAAAAACCTTTCTAACAACTTTACCTCATCATCCTTTCCTTCTCTTTTCTACTCTGATGGCTCTGTAGCTATTTCTTGTACTGATAAAGCAGACCTCTTTGCACAGACTTTCTCCTCCAATTCCACCTTAGACGATTCCGATGCTATTCTTCCATCACTTCCCCCCCCTGGCTTCCTCATGGACATTAAAATTTCTTCAGCTGATGTATTTTCTGCCATCACTAGCCTCAATACTAGCAAGGCATATGGGCCTGATGGGGTCCCTCCTGTTGTCCTCAAAAACTGTGATTCTGTGCTTTCACCCTGCCTAGGTAAACTCTTTTGCCTCTGTCTATCAACTTGTACCTTTCCTTCTTGCTGGAAGTTTGCTCTCATTCATCCAGTCCCAAAGAAGGGTGACCATTCCCAACCCTCTAACTATCGACCAATTGTTTTAACATCCTGTGTCTCAAAAGTTTTTGAGTCAATTCTTAACAGAAAAATCTTAAGGCATCTTTCTTGTCACAACCTTCTTTCTGATCATCAGTATGGGTTCCGTCAGGGACACTCCACTGGGGATCTTCTCACCTACCTTTCAGATTCCTGGTCATCCTCCTTTCATGACTTTGGTGAAAGCTTTGCCTTTGCACTCGACATCTCAAAGGCTTTCGATCGAGTCTGGCATAAATCTTTAACTTTCAAACTGCCCTCCTACGATTTCTATCCTTCTATCTGTGCCTTCATCTCTGGCTTCGTTTTTGGTCATTCTGTAGCCACTGTTGCAGACAGCCATCGTTCTTCCCCTAGAGCTATCAACAGTGGTGTTCCTCATGCTCTGTCCTATCACCAACTCTCTTCCTCTTATTCTTCAATGACCTTCTAAGATGTACATCTGACCCTATTCACTCATATGCTGGTGATTCCACCCTTCACCTTTCCATTCGGTTTCCGCAACGTCCATCTCAGCAGTTACTTCATCACAAAAGTGATGAGGCTATGGCACACCTAATGTTTGACTTGGCTCATATATCTGATTGGGGTAAAAGTAATCTTTTTATTTTCATGCATCAAAAACTCAGTTCTTACACTTATCATCCCGACAAAATCTTCCTCAGGATTACCCACTAATGTTTAATAATGAAC
>JAGKTI010000796.1:31336-61131 GCA_018397915.1 Birgus latro | reverse complement strand
ATACAGTGGATCCCTAGTATACGAAAGGGATAGGGACTGGAAAAAGCTTTCGTAAAGTGAATTTTCGTATATCAGAGCATTTTTCCCCATTGAAATAGGGGGGGATGCGTTCCAGGCCCCCCTCAGATCCCCACACCAAAACTTTACCCCTCCTATTTTGAAGTGTACTGTAAATACGTAAGTACTGTACCTGTATACTGTACAGTACAATTGTACCAGCATTGATGCTGGTGGCCTTCATATGGTGGCACCCTATGGCTACTCTGGTGCTCCCTCGACTGGTGCAGGTGGTTCTGGTGAAGCTGTTGCAGGTGCTGGTACAGGTGGTTCTGGTGAAGCTGTTGCTGGTGCACGTGGTTCTGGTGAAGCAGGGAGAATGTCAGGGAACTCCAGGGCTGACAGAAGAATGGGCTGATGCTGGGAGGAAGTTGAGGCAGGTGGAGCAGGCAGAGCTCGTGGTACGGCAGGTGCAGCAGGCCGAGCCTTAGGAGCAAAAAAATCAGTGACCTTGCATTGCTTGGCTGCTAATTTTTTTGTTTGAAGAAGCTCCTCATAACATCTCACTGCATTCTTGACAGCATTATGCACCTTGTAGCTTCTGTCCATCTCTGGGTCAAGCTGGAAGGCCAGCTCCGTCACTTGCTCAAAAGAGTCCAGAATCTTTTCAAGGGCTACAATGACAAGAGTGGGTGGGACTGGAGAGTCAGGCTCTGATGCATCTGTCCTCGTCTCCTCCAATTCCAGGATTTTCTCGGTAGAGAGCTCATGGTTGTGAGACTCCACAAGTTCCATTATGTCCTCTGGCCTCACTTCCTCTCCACCATCTCCCAGTGCGGCCTCATTGGCAAGGGCAGCAATCTCCTTGTCAAGTGTGACAGGATCGGGCATTGCAAAACCAGTGAAGTCATGCACTGCCTGTGGGCACAGTTTCCTCCAAACAGCATTCATCGTAGAAGAGGGAATCTCACGCCACGCTTCATCTATCATCCCAAGGCCTTTTTGGATATCAAAGGTCTTCCAGAAATCCTGCGGTCCATCGGCCCTGCCTTCCTGTCGAGCACGCAGTATCGAACACATGGCTCATCTTGTGTAATTACGTTTGAAGGTGGTAATCGCCCCCAGATCACATGGCTGCAACAGTGATGTGGTGTTGGAGGGAAGGAAAACCACCTACACATTATCACACCAGTCGACATAGCTGGTGGATGTGCAGGAGCATTGTCGACGAGCAGCAGGGTCTTGTTCGCTAGGTTGTTTGACTCAGTGTTGTGGGCGATGAAGGGGGAGAAATAGTTACAGTAAGGTCCCGGGTTATGTTAGAGTTCCGTTCCTGAGACATGACGTAAGCCGATTTTGAACGTAAGTCGAGTTTTACAGATTTTTCAACCATACATCACATACTATACATGTAATAATCTTATAACAGGTTTGTATAAGAAACACAGTCTTTTGAACTGATGATATTTATTGAATAAAATATAAGTTGTACTTGCTACGAGTCTTCGTCACAGTAGCTCACTCGCTGCAGTAACGGCACTTCTCATCGTCATGGCAACCGAGTTATGCCGCACCTGCCTCACCCACAACTGAGTCAGGCTGCTGCTTCCTCACTCTCCCGTCCTTACACACGTGCACACTGCCAACACACATTTTATTCCTAAATTCAAACACTTTTCATACTTCATCATACAATAAAGTTTACCGTAAAATACTGCCGTAAAATATGAAATACGAACATCATTACCAGCACGATAATGTAAGCATTTCTAACATCAAGTTTGATTGATGGCTTTTTTTTTCCTCACTCGGACAAAATTATTTCAGTGATAAAATGACCGATTATTGTATGGTACTGTAATAAAGATGCATACCGTATGTCACAAACACATACCTTCTGACAAGATCAACTTGACTCGTTACTGGGGTTGCGATGTGGAAGGCACTGCCAGGGCTGAAGCAGGGGAGTCCGGGGCTGAAGCAGGGAAGTCTGGGGCTGAAGATGGGGTGTCAGGAGTTGAAGATGAGGATGAGGTTGAAGCTGGTGGTGAGGTTGTGGCTCGGTGTTCAGTTCTCTTGAAAAACTGGAGAATTGAAGACTGCTTGGTGGCATATTTCTTTTCGACATAGATTTGACGATAACAGGACACTGCATCCTCCATTCCCCTGTACACTTTGGCAAACCTCTCTGCATTTGGGTCCTGATCTTCAAATGCAGCCATTGCTTTTTCTAGGAAGTCGAAAGCATTTGCCATTTCCTTGATCTTAAACTGTATTAGCAGTTCTGCCTCATCATTTTTTTCATCATTTTCCAAGGTCTAGTAAGTCCTCATTACTCAACTCTTGATCATGTGAATAAGTTCATTTACATCACTCTCCTTTATGTCCAGATTTAAATCATTTCCAATTTTCACACAGTTTCGTTTGACTTCATTTATACTGTCTTCATCAAATCCTTTAAAGTCATTTATGAGGTAAGGGCACACTTTTTTCCACACTCCGTGCATATTTGTCGCAGTCACTTCAGCCCAACATTCTCCAACATTTTTAACTGCTTTATAGATGTTGAAATCTTTCCAGAATTCTTTGAGCGTTACTTTACCATTTTCTGTTGTTCGTATTGCCTGTCTGAATGTTTTTCTCAGGTAGTATGCCTTGAATGCCCTTATTACACCTTGGGTCCGTGGGTTGTAGGATTGATGTTGTGTTTGGTGGCATAAACACAACTTTCACATTAGGGTGCAACTGTCAAGTTTGAAGGATGACAAGGAGCATTATCAATGATGAGAAGAGCTTTGAATGGCAGGTTATTCATAGCACAATACCGTTCAACTTCTGGCACGAAACACTTTGAAAACCAGTCAGTGAAAATTGCACTCGTCATCCAGGCCTTTAAATGACTTTTCCAATAAACTGGTAGGCTTGCTTTAAGGATCCCCTTAAGAGCTCTTGGATTTTCTGAGTGGTATACGAGTAGCAGTTTAAGCTTGAAATCGCCAGCACAGTTTCTCCCAAAAATTAGTGTTAGGCATTCTATGGATGCTTTGTGCCCTGGCATGCTTTTTTCTTCTTTAGCAATGAAGGTTCTGTTAGGCATTCGTTTCCAGTTTAGTCCCATTTCATCAACATTAAAAATAAGTTCTGGAATGTAGCCTTCCTTCTCAATCAACTCCTCCAACTCTTTAACAAATGTTTTTGCTGCTTCGTTATCTGCACTGGCTGCTGCTTCGAAAATTCTTCTGTTGGTTAGGTTTGCTTGAGCCCTGAATCGAGTAAACCAACCTTTGGATGCCACAAATGTCTCGTTAGTCTCACTTTCCTCACCTTTTTTTTCTTGAGATCGTGGTAGAGTGTGCGTCCTTTCTCACAGATTAACTGTTCACTCAGAGGCATGCACCGTTGATTATTGTCCTCAATCCACATCATTAGCATACGTTCCATCTCAATCAACAGTCCCGATCTTTGCTTGGTAATCACAGTTGATTGCATAGGAGTTGCACCTTTAACGTGAGTCAAGATACGTTCCTTGTCTTTGATGATGGTAGCTACTGTAGTACGGCTCATCCCCAGCGCACGCCCGATCACTGATGCTTTTTCTCCTTTCTCATTACGCTTAATAATATCGACTTTTTCACGTAATGTGATGGTCTTGCGTTTCTTGGAGTCATTATGGTCACTGGGAAGCTGTCTCTTAGGCATCGTGGCATCAGGCGAAAAACAAACACAAGAAAATTACAGGTGGTACAGTAGTAGCAGCGAGACTCAGAGCGATTGTTGGTTTGTTGATAGTCAAGCGTGAGGCGGGAAAACACCAGAGTCATCTTGCGGTAAACAGCAACACTTTAAAAATCGAGCTTTACGTATTTTTTCTTTATTTTCTTATATTTTAAAATTTCCTCTCGCGAACCGACTGTCGTAACCTCGATTTGAAGTAAGTCAATACCGATGTAACCCGGGACCTTACTGTATAGATATTGTTATGCTGCATGTGTAGGGCACGACTTCTCATCCCTTAGACACGGAGCATAGAGTGGGGTCCTCTTTTCTAGACCGGTTTGGATATTGTAAAGCAACTAGAGGGAACAGGGCATAAAAACTCAGAGTGCAGCAAGCCTTACGCATACATTACCTTCATTCATACACTGAGTCAAATACAGACAGTGGCACACTTGACAGAGAAATAATGTGTACACAAATAGGACAGGGCCAGAGGATTCTGGGACAGGTGAACATAGCCGGGACTTGCCGTAGGGTGAGGCCCGGCAGTAGTGGAGGGCCCAGGAGTGGCGGCCTGCGTTAGGAGGCCGTCGGTCATCGAGTCGTCCAGAGGGGCCTTCGTCAGGAGGCCAGACTGCTGGTGTTCGTCTGGGGCCTCGTCAGGAGGCTGACTGCTGCTGGAACGTCTGGGGGCCTTCGTCAGGATGCTGACTGCTGCTGGAACGTCTGGGGGCCTTCATCAGGAGGCCGGGCCGTTACTGGGTCGCCCGGGAGTGGTCTATGGGTGGAGTGATGTGGTATGGGTATGATTATATATGAGTGTGTTGTCCCAGATGATTGGCTGAAGAGTGTAATTGTAAATGTATACAGAGGGAAGGGTGATGCCCTGGAAAGGGGAAATTACAGAGGTATGAAGCTCTTAGATCAGATAATGAAAGTAATGGAGAGAGTTCTAGAAGGTATGATTAGAGAAAGAGTGAATATTGATGAGATGCAGTTTGGGTTTATGCCAGGCAGGGGCACCACTGATGCCATATTCATTGTTCGACAGCTTCAGGAAAAATATATTGGAGAGAAAAGGGAATTGTATTTTGTTTTTGTTGATTTGGAAGAGGCCTTTCATAGAGTCTCTAGAGAGGTGGTGAAGTGGGCAATGAGAAAGCTAGGGTTGGAAGAGTGGCTGGTTGGGGTGGCCATGTATGTGGGTGCCCGCACCCAGGTAAAAGTGAATAGAGTTTTGAGTGATGAGTTTTCCGTGAATGTTGGTGTGCATCAGGGGTCAGTTTTGAGTCCCTTGTTGTTTATCATGGTACTTGAAGCCCTCTCACGTGACTTCAGAGATGGACTCCCGTGGGAGATGTTGTATGCTGATGATTTGGTGTTGATTGCAGAGAAAGAAAAGGAGGCAGTGGAAAGATTTAAGAAGTGGAGAGATGGTATGGGGCACAAATGCTTAAGGGTAAATGCAGATTAAACAAAAGTGATGATATCTAGGGTTGGTGGCAGTACAATCAGAGGAGAGGGAGAGTGGCCATGTGCAGTTTGCCACAGAGGTGTGGGAAGTAATTCCATCTTGTGCAATGTTTGTGATAAATAGGTGCACAAAAGATGTAGTGGTATTAGAGGTAGACCGAGATAATGCTGATTTTATGTGTGCGGCATGTCGGGGAGAGCAGGTGGAGATTGTTAGGCTTGAAAGGATTGAACTTGCTGGTGAGTCTCTTGAGTGTGTGGAAGAGTTTTGGTATTTGGGAGACATGTTATGTGCCGGAGGTGGGGCTGGAGTTAGCTCGGTTGCTAGGGTGAGAAGTGGTTGGAAGAAGTTCAGGGAGCTGTTGCCTCTCCTGACATTGAGAGGACTCTCCTTATGTGCTAAGGGGTCTTTGTTTGCAGCATATGTTAGGAATGTGATGCTGTATGGTAGTGAGACCTGGGCAGTAAAGGAAGAGGATATTCGAAGGCTTAAACGTACAGAAATGAAAATGATTAGGTGGATGTGCAGTGAGTCCCCGCGTGCAGGGCCTGGGGGTGCTGTTTTTATGATGGAAGAGTTGAGAGGTAGGATGGGACTGGAGTGTATTGGTGTTGTGATGAGGAGAGGTAGGCTGAGGTGGTTTGGACATGTGGAGAGGATGGGGGATGATAATTGGGTGCAGAGGGTGAGAAGTGTTAATACTGGGGAAGGGGTAGACCGAGAAAGACATGGGATGAGGTCATTAAGTGTGACCTAAGGGTTAAGGGACTGAACAGGGAGGCTGCCAAAGATCGAGCAGCATGGAGAGCTGCCATTAGGTGACCAAGGCCAACGCATGCAAGCATGTTGGAGCCTTCAAAAACAAAACAAACGAAACGAAACATATACTGTATATGTATGTTATATATATATATATGCCCTAACAGTACATAATTCAGTTTTTGTATTTTTGTGATTAATATTTGAGCTTATTTACTCTGAAAGACCCTTTCCAAGTTGAATAATTCTCAAATTGGTCTGGGAACAAAAACAGTGGAGAAAACATAAAAAAAAAAATGCACATACAGAATGGATGGAAAATGCCTTATACAGCAAGCTCACCCCCAACGCTTGGGTTTCGTTCCAACTGAGGCGCATTCAACGCGAAAACGTGTAAGTTTTAACTAACCCTTATTTTGCTCCCTAGACCCTCAAAATGTGGTGTTTTGCTGTTATCTGTCATCAGTAATCAATATAAAGCACTTTAGGAGGTTTATTTAATATTATAACTTGCAAATACAGTACCGCACAGCAAAACTTCACCATACAAATATTGTACGTATACACAAGGCGAATTGATGTGGTGACGAATTGTCCCGAAACCGGTCCAAATCGGAATGTTGCCTTGTGTTTATGTATTTGTATGTTGAAGTTTTGCTGTGCAGTACTGTATTTGTAAGTTATAACATTAAATAAACCTTCTAACCACTTGAAGTGCTTTATATTGATTACCAGTGACAGATAACAGCAGAACACCACATTCTAGAGGTCTAGGGAGAATCATCAGTGTTTTGATGGGGAATTGCCTGACGGCGAATTGTCTCAGAACCCGCCGATCATGGGTAATCATATAAATCAGGTTAGCTGGTTACAAGGCTTTATTTAATGCTTTAACCCGTCACGGCCCGACTAATTTCCTACTCTGATCCCCCCCACCCCCCAATTTTTTTTTTTTTTTTTTTTTTTTTTTTTTTTTTTTTTTGTGCTCAAACCTCCCTCTTTTGGTGAGAAACATTGAAAATTCATAGAGAAATCGCCCTCCTGAGCTTATAAATGTTGCTACATGTGACGAGTCAGCTTTACCTTTCGTTCTCTCTCAGGGTATCTGGCTACAAGGAAAATGAACTATGGGAGGGTAAACTAATTCAAGCCACTTTAAATTATGTATTTATTTATTTATCTGGTGCAAATTTATGTGTAGTAAAAGACTATATTGGATTTCACACAATTATATAGGCAATACAGTATAAGAATTGTGCAGTCACCAGACACACGGCACCTTCCTTTATGACATTACCACCTCATCACCTCTGTTTGTTTCTTCCTCTAGCTTCTTTATTTCTTTGTCCTCCACCTCAAGAATCACTTTCACCATGAATTTCGTCATTGGAGAGACTATGGCGCGACATGTCTTTACTGGCCAGGTCACTGCTAACAGGTGAATTGTCGTGTGTTGGGGGGAGGGGGGGTCAGGTGGGGCCAGGCAGGCAGTATCCCTACTTGACAGCAGATAGAGGAAGGTCTCCCACATATGCCCACCAAAAATCTCCTGTGAAACTTGAAAAATGTGCAAATGACTGACCTTGCAATTGCGCGATGTACCCGTATGTCGATGGGTCTAACTGTGACAAAACGTTGCTACAGACCCATACGTCACCGGGACGCCTCGGGTTAACTTTATTTAAGTGCTTTAACTTACAAGTACGTACCAGAACAGTAAGTATTTATCTTACATATACAGTACTGTGGAAAAGCAATACAGCAATCTTTAACGAACAAATAGACAAGGCAATGTTCTGATGCCTATCAGGTGGACTGGTTACAAGACTTTATTTCTTGGTTTAACGTCATTTAATAATACTTTAACTTGCACTTAAACTTACCAGAACAGTAATGTAAATATTTAACTTACAAATACAGTATTGTGGAAAAGCAGTACAGCAAATCACGTGATCACCTGATCTAAACAGACCGTGGGCGCTGCACTGATGTTTGAGGGTTTGGCCTTTCAAAGGCCTCTCTTGTGTAAATTTATAGTTTTCGTAATGGTTCTTTAATCTTACATTGCCTTTTAAGTATCCCAGCACTTATCGTGTATAATAGTGAGCATGTTCGGCGAGAACGTGTTTGGGGCGAGCTTACTGTATTAAAAAAAAAAAAAAAATGCAACCTCGGAGGTATGTGAGCTGTCACTGAGCCCTGATCTTTTCGTCATTATCTTAAATACATCATAAAGAAAGAGTAAACTAAACATTCTGTGGGTTAGATATGAAAATACATGGAGCATGGAGTGATTGCACCTTGCCAAGCACATCAGTAGATTGTAAACAAAGTCGGCTGATTGCCTGCTAACTAATGCAAGGCAGCAGTGAAAAATTTTTATATCCATGTAATTGATTGCACCTTGCCAAGCACATCAGTGGATTGTAAACAAAGTTGGCTGATTACCTCCTAATGAATGCAAGGCAGCAGCGAAAATTTTTTGTATCTGTGTAATTCCACTTTAAATGGTTTAGTGCAAAAATTTTTTCCCTTGTTGGTGGATGAATTAGTATATACAGTAGTAATCCCTCAATTATCTAACATAATAGAGCCATCAGTACATCCTGATACAAATGAAGTCTGGGATACGGAGCAATACCCTGTCTACTTGCACCCCAATTATACCCAACTACTATGTACAGTACCCTCCTAATTGTGGCAGACTTTTTTAGTATTTCAGTTATTTAGACATCAAAACACACATTGGAATATCCAGTGTAATGCTAGACACTAAGAAAACAATGCATAAACAATAAAAATCCACAAATAAATATATGAAGAAGATGAAGGTTGCAAACAGAATTTCAATAAAGTTATGTACTGTACCGTACTTACCACCCTGTGAATGGCGGACAGGCGTCTTGACCCACTAGCCTGCAGCTGGTGTACAGTAATCCCATGTGGTCTATTGGCTGACAAAATCTCTAAACAAATGTCAAACACCTCCTCTTCCTCCTCCTCCTCCATCAGCTGCAGCTGGGCGATAAGTGGGGACGTGTGGTGAGGTGATGGAGGCCTACCCATCTCAGGAGACTCTGAAGACAGCCGCAAGTTCACATCTAACAGTGACTCAACGGCTGTTGATGTGCTTGGTTGTGGGTCCGAGAGTGAAGACTGGAGACGAGGTGGTGGTGGTGGTGGTGGGGAGAATGGGCTGGCATGCATGGGGGTGGCAGGCTTGAAAATTTGTCAATCTTGGACTGACGATAGGCGCAGCCATTCTGATGGAGGATGACAGCATCCCTGACTGTCCACAGATCCATTGCCAGCTTCAGTGTCACCAACTCCCTGGTGCAGTGTGGATGCTCAGCTTATTCAAGCACCTGCTTTATGCTGGCACGTAGCACACCAAGCTGAGGGAGTGATGGAGTGGTGGGGTGTTCAGAGTCAGGGTCCTCATCCTTGTCCTCGTCGCTAACCTCTGTCGGCCCCGCAGAGACAGTAGCAGCGATCTCCTCATCAGACAACATCTGATAACCAGGATCACCATCGTCATCATCCAACCACTCTCTCACATTGTCAACATCCACATCCTCATCCTCGCCTGTCATACGTAGAGAAAGGTGGAAAGCGTCTATGTCAAATCCCTCACAAGTCATGCGAGGCCTCGTATGCCTGAAGGAGGCGAGACCAACAACTTTTGAAGGTTTTGACAGAGACTTCCTTCTAAGCATTCGCCCAGTTGAACACCACAGACCTGATGTTGTAATTCCAAAGATTTTCCAAAGTCTTCTCCCCATGTGTGTCAACCCCTTACTCATCCTTTATCACAGCCATCACCTCATCAGTGGGGGTAGAAATACCACCATACCCCTCCTAACGATGGCCAAACCCAGGTTTAATGATGGGTTTGATTTTTTTAAAAACCAATTTTGATAACATTTAACCCGTGGATTGCGAGCCACAGCCCAGGCTAAGCATTGTCGCATTGCAAGCCACAGCTCAAGTCGTGCTGGCCGTACATCACCACTAACTACTCCACCCCAGCGCAAACTTACGCATGGCACTATGCAAAGACAGAAAGAGAGAAATTGTTTTCTTTTCACCAGATGATGCCCTAGATGTTTATCTTCATGTTTATAATAAACATAAACAATTTGTTTTTTTTTCATTTTTCCAATACACCCCTACATAAACTTACGCTTGGCCCTATGCAAAAACGGAGAGAGATTATTTTTATTTCACCAGATGATGCCTAAAATATTTATTTTCAAGTTTATAATAAACAAAAACTAAAAAAATAAATAAATTCTTTTTTTGCACACCACGGGATGAGATAAAAAAAGGTAATTGCGCAATCCACGGGTTAAGACTAAAATTGTGTGTTTAGGTTGATTTGTAAACTGTTTTTAGACTTAGATTAATGTGTTTTAGCCATAGTTGGGGTGAACATTGTCATTTTGGGGTACAGTTTACTAAGCTTGATTTTTTTCCAGACATATTTGACGATTTTCAGATTTTATTTGTTGGTTTTAGCGAGTTATTTACAGGTGCTAGGCTTAGGTTAGCTTTCTTGACAGCTGATAGGCCATTTAGATTGGCATTAAACTGGGTTTTGGACTCATTTGGGTGGGTTTTGTGCTTGGTTTGGGGGAAACCCAAGGCTGGTAAATGCTGCACATTGCTTTACATGTTAAAAGTACCCTGAAGTACGATGCCCTGGCCAACGATGGGGTTTTACCTGACCAATTACATTGTTAAACCGGGGTATGCCTGTATTTGTTAAACACATACATTGTTATTTGGTGATAACAGTAGTATTCCAGTGGCCTTTCGTGCAAGAGTAGAGGCCCAAAAAGAGGATGATGGTTACATAAGGCTGACATGATTTCCAGGTCACAAGTCATTTTTCAAATAAAACTGTGTCAGATTTTTTATAAATGGAGGACACCAGTTCTCTGGTGTATAGATTATTATTATTATTTTTTTTTTCCTTTCTCCATTGTCACTTAAAAAAAAGGGGATGCCGGGGGGGGAAATCTCACCTTACCGGAGTGCCAGTCAGGTATCGTTGGCGGCCAAGGAGCACCATTTATCCCTTTCATCCGCCATCCTGACCATGTCCATCACTCTCCATCCTCTGCCAATATAATCCAAGAGACTGTCCATAAATTTCATTCACTGCCTTCCCCTTGCTCTTGTTCCCTCCACTCTTCCCAGCAAACAGTTGCTTTCAAGCCTGTTAGCTCTAAGTATGTGGCTGGCAAACTTCAGTTGCCTCCTCCTTGTGCATTTCATAATCAGTCTTCCCATTCCTGCCCTTCTCAGTACTTCCTCATTTGTCACTCGAGCTGTTGATGCAATTCATAACATTCTTCGTAAAAAACACACTTCCACAGCTTCCATCCTCTACTTCATGTTCTTCTTTATAGTCCATGTTTTTCATCTGTACATCAAAACTGACTATAAAACATGTTAACATCCTGATTCTTATGTCCCTGCTTATACACCCATACCCTGCTATACGATCAGTCACTATACAGTACCCCACCATAGCGATGTAAAAAAAAATTTACACCCTTCCCCGCTTATTGATGGCCAATCCCCAGTCATCCAGTGGGTTTTCATCCTATGGTTTTTTTTTAAACTGAGTTTGATTATATTTTAGACTTAAATTTTGAGTTTAGGTTGATTTATAAACTGTTTTTAGACTTAGTCATAGGTGGGGTGAACACTGTCATTTTTGGGAACAGTTGACTAAATTTGATTTTTTCCTGACATTTCTGATGATTTTCAAATTTTATTTTTGGGTTTATGTGAGTTATAAACTGCTTTTAGGTATATTTTAGCTTGTTGTAAAGCTATTTGGGGGTTTAGGTGAGCTAGAACCTTGTTTTTAGACTCATTTGGGTGGGTTTTGGACTTGATTGGGTGGGGATAAGCCTCGCCAACACATCCCTATACTTTCTGTGTTCTTACACCCCCAGTTAATGATACCCTGGCTTAACAATGGGTTTTCCCAAACCCACATCATCGTTATAACGAGGACGGGGTGTACAGTGCACTCCCTGGTTTCGCGCCTAATTGGTACCACAATCGCGTCGCGAAACTAAAACTTGTGAAACTCGAGCTTATACTTTATATATAATAAGTGGTAATTGGTTCTGGGGTTAGCCACCTCATTCCTCCTTAGCTACTCATTAATGACACAATACCTCTACGATAAATTACATACAGCTAATCAGAAATATATTATATTACAGACCCATATTACTAAAGACTCAACTAACATTGACACATAGGCTGAACTGCTTGATGAGGCTTGGAGCGGTGGTTAGTTACCACCTGCCGGTAAACATATGCTTTATTTGAGGCAGTAGAAGCACCTTAGCAAATCTATATCTATCTATCTATAGATTTGCTAAGGTACTTCTACTGCCTCAAACAAAGCAAATCCTTCTTTTCCCTGATAGTCCACTAAATTTTTCTGAACATTTCTGGGGTGGTAAGTAAACGTTTCATGCAAAAATTGTTTCCCCCGTTGTTTTTAGCTATTCTCTGCTGTGTCAACTCCTTTGACTGGTCAGCTTTAATGATGAAAGGACTGTCCTAGCCTAAGTGTTTAACTAAATCTAACCTAACATAAAGCTTAACTGCACCTAATAATTAATCTAACCCAACCCACCGTAACCTTGCATCCAGTTGGGAAGTTTGGAAATGATATCCACCTTCCAGTACGTTGAGAAAGATTTCTTCCATTACGCTGTAAACAAACAAGCATAGGTACAGCTTAAGGAACATGATGATATAAACAGTGGGAAATTTTTCAGCTGGGAAAGGTAATTTGCTACCCTGAAAATAGTCACAAAAATGCAGAAAACAAACTGCAGGACCATGAATGGAATTGATAAGGTGCTTTTATTGCCTCAAATAGAGCGTATGTTTTCCCCAACTGCCCTCTCACTGCTCTCTGCCACCACTGTTCAGTCCTCCACACCACCACTTCCCGATGCCTCAAAACATCAATGCCCTCAAAATCCAGTGGGAGCTCATCAAGCTCACCAGTGTTGTGAACAAGTGACTGAGGAGAACCGTATATGTGTGATCATTCGCCGCCAAGGCTCATGAAACTCAGTAAAATCGTTGGACTCCTTGCAGAGGAACATTCCTTTGTGTTGCAAAACTGCTGTTTGCTGAAATATTTCATGAAACTAGTGAGTACTCTGTACTTATATCAATTAAAGTCTTCTTTACTTTTCCAAAAGTTGTTTTTGCAGGTGCAATTCTTTTTATTTCCTTTCACAATCTTCATCCACTGATATTAGACTATCACTTCGCTTAATATTGCACACTGCACTATTTGTTGACCCACAGATTGTTTAATTAACCCTTTGAGATTGTGATGACGATTTTGATCGTCATTTCAAATCCAACCTCAGAGATTCTAACGCTTTTAATTGTAATTTTAAGAAACTTTTGTAAAACATTCACCATAAATCACGTTTATGCATCATAACAAAGAGACTCGAGTGTGACGCCATGGAATGGTTGCTCTATGCATGGTGGGTACTGCACAGCTGGTCTGACTCATGGCTTTGTTTCTTTATCACTTTATTCTTGGCGAATATTTTTCTACAGCAAGGTATAAAATTTTTGGGTTTTGCCTGACTTCAACTGGTCACTTTGTTTTTTTATTTTCTTTGTTTTCCATTTTTGAACACACGATAAACTACAACTATTCAGCTTCAAAATAACGCCACAGTCAGCATCCTGTCATAAAAAGTGTATGTACATTGACCGATGAAAGATAAAGATTGCGAAGTGAATATGCGGCCGATACTAAAATAAAACTGTGCATCTCTTTCCTTTCGCTATACCGCACAATAAAATGCAAAAATTACTATAATCGATATATCATTGTAAAAGTAATATATTGTAGTTTTGCATGGTTTAAACCAGATTTACATATCTTTATTATTTTTTTTTTTTGCTGAATATTTTTCTATGGCAAGGTATAAAATTTTTGCTTTTCAACCAACTTCAACTCTTCATTTTGACATTTTATTTTCTTTGTTCTCCTTTTTTGAACAAACTGCAATAAAGTAAAACTATTCAGCTTTAAAATGACACCAAAACCAACATTCTATCATGAAAAGTGTATTTACACAGAGCGATCAAAGAAAAACATTGCTCTGCGAAGATGTGGGTCAGCGTGAGAGTGGCTGACTCTAGCACAAACATAATTTGCCCGGCCCTGAAACCTGATAGGGTTAACCCGCCGAGTCCCATCGACGTATGGGTATGTCGCGATGTTTTGTCACAGCTACACCCATCGACGTATGGGTATGTCGCGCAATTGCAAGGGTCATAATTTGCACAATTTTCAAGTTTCTTGGGTGATTTTTGGTAGACTTATGTGGGAGACCTTCCTCTACCTGCTGTCAAGCGGTTATACTGCCTGGCCCCACCCCCCCCCCCCCCCCCCCCCCCCCCCACACTGGGCAATTCACCTGTTAGCAGTAAGCTGGCCAGTAAAGGTATGTTGCCCCACGGTCTCTCCAATGACGAAATTCACGGTGAAAGTGATTCCTGAGGTGGAGGACAAAGAAATAAAGAAGCTAGAGCAAGAAACAAACAGAAGTGATGAGGTGGTAATGTCATAAAGGAAGGTGCCATATGTGGATGTGTTTGATGACTGAACAATGGTATTGCCTATATAAATGTGTGAAAACCAATATAGTCTGTTACTACACATAAATTCTTACCATATACATAAATAAATATGTAATTGAAAGTGGCTTCAATTACTTAACCCTTCCATATTTCATTTTCTTTAGCCAGGTACCCTGAAAAAGAAGGAAAACGTAAGGTTGCATGACACCTGTATCAACAGTTTTAAGCACAGGATCGCGATTTCTCTATGAATTTTTGATGTTTCTCACCAGAAGCGAAGGTTTGAGCCATTAAAAAAAATTCCCCAAAATGCTTGGGATTTTGCAGTATCGTAAGTTGGAAATCGCTCGGGACGTGACGGGTTAAGGATGTGAAAATTATCTTTTTTTTCTTCTTTTTATTCATTAAAAAAATGAAAATCATTGCGTACAAATATACGATTATTTTGTTCCTGATGTACCAAGTTGCCCCCCCCCTTCCCCTGTGATCAGATGGTATTTTTAAGGTATACAGTATATGCATACTAAACCTGAGTGATGCAGTTCAAAGTGAGTACGTGCACTGATACTTGAAGATAAGATAGTATTTCAGTTGCCTTTCATGAAAGATCATTGATTCATCAATCGATCATCCAATCCTACATTGCCCCATGAGGAGCGTAGGAGCCCAGGGCTAGGCAAGTTGGTCCTGACATTTAATTTGAGAGTGACCAGCCTCACTCATCCCTGTGTGGCATTACGTGAACAGTAAACCCCAGCCACCCCTTGGATATAAACCTTCACCTGCTCAGTCCAATTGGAGCACCATAATTACCCACTAACCACCAGGTGCCATAATTTGGTTATATGGCTACCACCCACTGTAGTAACTGGTTTCCTGGTGTACAGGAAACTATTTGGCCTGTCACTCATTGTAGAGTCATCCATAGGCAGAAGGAGAAGGAGAGAATGGAGGAAAGAACGACAGAAGAGGGAGTGTAAAGCTACCTGAAGGCAGAAGGACAAGCAAAGAATGAAGTAAGGAAAGACAAGAGGAAGGAAGGAATGAAGAAATGTGGAGAGGAAAAGGCAAGACACCCGAGAGCAGCACTGCATAGAGTGAGTGGATGGCGAGCAAGAGTAGAGGCCCAAAAGGGGATGATGGTTATGTAAGGTTGACACAATTTCCTAGTCACAAATTTTAGTATTTCACACACACAAAAGTATCACTTCATTTAATATTGCACACTGCATCATTTGTTACGTACTTGCATTGTTATCTGAGAGTAACAGTGGTGTTTCAGTGGCCTTTCGTGAAGTAACTAGAATGGAAGGCAATGTAAACACCGGGTGGCCATTTTGGCTTGCGTGCGTTACCGCATCCACACGAGAGTCTTGGAGGTGGTCATCGAAAATATTGTTGTAGCAAAATCGCGATTAATTTTTTAGAGTTGTACCAAGATAGGATATAACTTTTTAATTATTGTTGTAGCAGTAGTTTATCACATAATGAGGCTGCATTGTACTCAAGGATTGACTGTATATGGTGTTGTTGCCTACGCCAGTTGTGAACAGTTGTTTATATAAACTACTGTATTTGTCTTTCCACAGAGAGTTGGAGCAGAGGAATACAAGATTAGTGACTCATTCTATAGAGAAGATTGTTTATAAATATGGTGATGTTACAGACCCTATAACTGGCAAGAAGGTTGTTATGAGCCAATACAGGTAAGATTATATATATGTCTTAGTACAGTGACTGCTTCTCTTATATGAACCCTGTTTACATGAATTCTTTTTATCTGGTGTCCATAAGCTGTGTCAAAATTTGGCAGAGCACCCATATACCATTCCAAAAATTGGTGAGGTGTTAAACCTGTGTAGTGACATCTTTGCCACCATCTAAACTTTTCTCAAGAATTTCAAGGGTTTTGTCCAAAATTTGATGGGTTTGAGGCTAGCACCTAGCACTCCTGTCGAGGGGTTGGGGTCACAGTAGGTTTTTAGTTGGTAAGTAGGAGTCTTGGGTGAGTTTTCCCACAATTATATTCCTTTAAGCCTAGTTAATGTTACTGTTTTATGTCTTAAGGGTTCAGGGATAGCTCAGTCCCCCTTCCCTGCCTATGCCCTGTCTCATTGTAGGAACTAAAAGTACAGAGGAGGGGGACCCTGGTCCGCTCACCCCGTCCCTTTTAGTTGCCTTTTACGACCCGCAGGGAATATAGTGGCAGAATTCTTCCTGACACAACCTGGCCACAGAGTGGTAGCACTACCCCATAGTGCAGTAAGATTGTCCCCCCTGCCACAGGATGGATGGACAGTGTGAGGGGAGAGCATTAGATGCGAGAGGGATGTCTGTAGAGCAAAGAATGGTTGAGTGTGATAAGAATTAAAGGAGAGAAATTGTGAATGCGTAAATGGTGATGCAATGTTGAAGGGATGCTCTCCCTCATCTGGCCTGAACAGCTAATCGGGTCAGGTGCGGGGAAGGGGATGGGCCCATTATGATGTAGCAGGGGTAAATCAGCTCTGCTGTCAGGCCCTGCTGCGGATTTTTTTTTTTTTTTTTTTATATGCAGGGAAGAAGGAACCAAAGGCCAGGGCCCGCATAGTGTTCCTTCCAAGAAAAAGTAAAAACAATATAAAAGAGAGCCAAATTCAAGATCCATTCATTTTGAGATGCCTGGACACACTGCGTTTGAAAGACTGGAGATCATAGAAAGTAGGGAATACAGACAGAGGGAGACAGTACCAGAGTTGACCAGTTGCATAAATGAACGACTGGGAGTAATGGTTAACTCTTGCTTTAGAGAGTTGGACAGAAAAGGGATGAGAGTTTGTTGCTAGACGGGTACTACGTGCCTGTCGTAGAGGTGGAGGGATGCAAGCAGACCGTTCAGAGGAACAGTGACCATTGACGTAGTGATAGAAGAGAGATAAAGAAGCAACAGTGCGGTGAAGAGGCAAAGGTTGAAGGGAATCAGTAAGAGGAGGAGAGTTAATGAGACGAAAAGCCATAAAGAAGCAACAGTGCGTCGAAGAGACAGAGGTTGAAGGGAATCATTAAGAGGAGGAGAGTTAATGAGACGAAAAGCCTTTGACTCCACCCTATTGAGAAGAGCTGTATGTGGGGAGCCTCCCCACACATGAGAGTTGTACTCCATACACGGGCGAATAAAACCTGTGTACAAGGTCAACAACTGTGCAGGGGTAAAGAAAGTTCGGAGTCGGCCCAGCACACCTAATCTCTTGGAAGCAGATTTCACAAGAGATGTAATACAGTATGTTCTTTCCAAGACAAATCCCGAGAGAATGAAACTCCAAGCATGTTCAAGGATGATGCAGGACTGAGCTGGACATTATTAAACATTAGTGGGTAATCCTGAGGAAGATTTTGTTGGGTTGATAAGTGAAAGAACTGAGTTTTTGATGCATTAAAAATAACAAGATTATTTTTACCCCAATCAGAGATACGAGCCAAGTCAGACATTAGGTGTGCCATAGCCTCATCCCTTGTTAGCTGAAGTAACTGCTGAGATGGACGTTGTGGAAATCGAATGGAAAGGTGAAGGGTGAAATCATCAGCATATGAGTGGATAGGGTTAGATGTACAGCTTAGAAGGTCATTGATGAATAAAAGGAAGAGAGTTGGTGATAGGACAGAGCTCTGAGGAACACCACTGTTGATAGGTCTAGGAGAAGAACGATGGCCGTCTACAACAGCAGCTATAGAACGACCAGAAAGGAAGCTAGAGATGAAGGCACAGACAGAAGGATAGAAACCATAGGAGGGCAGTTTGGAAATTAAAGATTTATGCCAGACTCAATCGAAAGCCTTTGAGATGTCAAGTGGAATGGCAAAGCTTTCGCCAAAGTTCCGAAAGGAGGACCAGGAGTCTGAAAGGTAGGTGAGAAGATCGCCAGTGGAGCATCCCTGACGGGACCCATACTGATGATCAGAAAGAAGGTTGTAACAGGAAAGATGCTTTAAAATTTTTTCTGTTAAGACCTGATTCGAAAACTTTTGAGACACAGGATGTTAAAGCAATTGGACGATAGTTAGAGGGTTGGGAATGGTCACCCTTCTTTGGGACTGGCTGAATGAGAGCAAACTTCCAGCAAGAAGGAAAGGTACAAGTTGATAGACAAAGGCGAAAGAGTTTACCTAGGCAGGGTGTAAGACAGAAGCACAGTTTTTGAGGAGAACAGGAGAGACTCCATCAGGCTCATATGCCTTTTTAATATTGAGGCCAGTGATGGCAGAAAATACATCAGCTGAAGAAATTTTAATGCCAATCATGAGGAAGTCTGAGGGGGGAAGTGAAGGAGGAACAGCACTGGAATCGTCTAAGGTAGAATTGGAGGAGAAAGTCTGAGTGAAGAGATCTGCTTTATCAGTAGAAGAAATAGCTAAAGAGCCATCAGAGTAGAAAAGAGGAGGGAAGGATGATGAGGTAAAGTTGTTAGAAAGGTTTTTGGCAAGGTGCCAAAAGGAGCAAGAAGAATTCGAGTTGGAGAGTTGGGAACATTTAGCACGGATGAAATTATTTTTAGCAGAGCGAAGAACAGACTTAGCACGATTCCGAGCAGAAATATAAAAAAGATGTGATTCAGGGGTGGGTTGGCTCCGGTACCTTTTAAAGGCCCTCTCCTTGTTGCGGACAGCACTAGAACAACCGTGATTAAACCAAGGCTTTCTTGCATTAGTCAGAGGATATGAGAAAGGAATGTATGCTTCCATGCCCGAGAGAATAACCTCTGTAATGCGCAAGGCACACTCAGACGGCTCCCGGCCATGGAAGCAATAATCATTCCAAGGAAAATCAAAGAAGTACTGCCTGAGGGCCTCCCAATCTGCAGCTCCAAAGTGCCACAGGCGGCGTTTCTTTGGAGGGTCCACAGGCTGTACCTGAGCGATAGGACAGGTTAAGGTAATAAGGTTATGATCGGAGGAGCCCAACGGAGAGAAAAGATTAACTGTGTAAGCAGAAGGATTAGTTGTTAGGAAAAGGTCGAGTATGTTGGAACTCCCTCCAAGGCGGTCAGGGACACGGGTAGGGTGCTGTACAAGCTGCTCTAGGTCATTAAGGATAGAAAAGATGTAGGCTTGTTCACCAGGTGGATCAGTGAAAGGAGAGGAGAGCCAAAGGTGGTGGTGAACATTGAAATCTCCTAGAATGGAGATTTCAGAGAAAGGAGAAATGGATAGAATGTGTTCCATCGTAGAAGTAATATAGTCAAAGAATTTTTGAAAGTCAGTAGAATTAGGAGATAACAGCACAGATATATTTAGTCAGAGAATGACAGGACAGCCGAAGCCAGAGAGTAGAGAATTCAGAAGAATCAAGTTCAGGAACACGAGAGCAAGATAGATCGTTGCGTGCATATATACACGACAGCCACCTTTGGCTTTGAAATGAGAATAGAGAAAGTAGGAGGATATAGAAAAGGGTTTGCTGTCAGTTGTCTCAGACAGACAGCTGAGTCTCAGAGAGAAAGAGAAGGTGAGGTTTAGAGGAGAAGAGGTGGTGCTCAACAGAGCGAAAGTTAGAGGAAAGGCCGCGAATGTTACAGAAATGAAGAAGGAATGAGTCGGACAGTGGATCCAGGCAGCTCCGTCAGTCGTCACCGGGAGAGGGCCCCCCCCCCTGGGACTCCGAGGCATGATTTGCAGTCGCCATTTTAACAAATTTTGGAAAGGAAGTGTAGTGTGTAGCGTCTGCACAGTTGACCCTTGTGTGGTGTGATGTGGTGAGGAGTGGTCCCTTCTTCCCTTAGAGGCTGTGATATGAGTAAATGTGTATGTGTAGATGAGTTATTTGGTGAGAGTGTTGTCCTGTCTCAGCAACTACCCTAGGAGTAAAAAGCCTAGATATATATATATAGATAGTCTTATGGCTACTTTGCCCCTGAGCAGTAACTTAAGCCCGTGTGAGGTATATCTGTTGTCAAGTTGGGGGTAGAGAGGGTTTCTAGCAAGCAAGTTAGGGTCAAGTCGGAAACTTGGTTAACAGAGTCACTTAATGGATACAGTAGTCCTCGACTTACAACCGTCTGACATAACAACCAGTTCACACGTATGACAAAGACCTCAAGGAGCCTGCAAAAGTACAGTAATCTCTCCAATATCTGATGTAACATAGCCAAAGGCATGCCCAGAAAATGGGATCATCCGGATACTGGGACTCTGCCTCCTGGACTGGTACTTTTGGACCCTAACCCACTGTAACTCAGAAAATGACCTACGTATCTCCCTACCGGACATGCATACACCTACAGTATTTAAGACCCTATTCACACAAGTAAGGGACAGAAAGCATGAAATAAATGAAAAGGAACCAGAGAACGATGATTTAGAGGTGAGTATGGAAAATATTTTGCAGTTGCCAGCATACATACAACACCCTGTGGCCATTTCGATGATTAACTCACCTCCTCTAAGGCTCTGACAGTGGTGAAAATGACAGTGTTATTTGCACTGTGGATTATAACTGTTTTACACTGAAAATTCTGTTCTTACTTGCGCCATGCCATTTTGCACTCTGAACTAAATCCTTTGCACTCTGAATTGTAATTTCTTAAGACTGCACAACACTGTAAATTCCTATGTGGTCTAGCGGCGAGGTATTTCAGTTTATTCACTGTTTATTCACACAAAAATGAGCACGAGTGGCAGCCGTTGCGACGAGCGCCTACTCACGATGGTAGTTAGGGGGAAACAGGGGAGGGGAGTGGAAGCAGGGGGCTGGTCTACTTTGCGCGAAAACAGGCGCCAAGTTCAAAGTTCGGTTGGAAAAAAAAGTCATTTTTTTTTTTTGCTTTTTTGTTTTTTGCCCATTTTGGGGTTCCGAAGGCCGGGGCCCAAAAGTCCAGACATTCGGGTGTCCGAATACTGGGCATCTGGATATTAAAGAGATTACTTTTTGAGTTGCAACTGACAGCAGTCGCAGGAGTCGTTGTCATAAGTACCTCAGCCAAGCAGCATTCTCAAGGCTCGCTCACATAACAAATCGTTTGCGCTGCCAGTGGTATGAATGATGGTATTGAACAGTGGTGGGCAGTGCAAACGAAAAAGGACCTAGCGCAAGCGCAATGCGCAGTCCACAGTTCACTACCTTGTGCAAGTGCAAGTTCGCAGTCTGACTAATATTTAGCTTGCACAATGTCGCAAAGGGCAAGCGCAAACCATTTGCATATATTCGTGGGATTTACTGTAAAATATTGAGATATTTACCTAAATTAGCATACTTACTTACTTTTAGTGTATTTATTATTATTATTTTCTAATATCTGTAATTTGTGCAAGTACACAATCTAATATTTAGCTTGTGCAATGTTGCAAAGTGCTAGCACAAACCATTTGCATATATATATATATGAGAATTACTGTAAAATATTAGCCTGCTTATATATATTATTATTCTATCTATCAATTGCCAGATGCCTTAATCCTGTAAGGGGTTGCCACAGGCCACAAACAACAAATTGCCTCCATATCACCCTGTCTCCCACCATTTCACTGCCCTGCTTCCAGCTCACACCCTTCTCTCTCATATACCTCTCCACTTCATCCCTCTCGCTCACATAGACTTTCCTCGTTAGTCTCTCTTTCTCAATCCTCTCCATATGGCCAAACCACCTCAGTGTGTTTCTTCAAACACTTCCTATTACATCCACATCTACACCACAACGATCCTTCACTTCATTTGTCAGTCTGTCTCGACATGCTCCTCTCAAATAACTCATTTATTTTGACTCTCTCTGTCATTTGAATTTCACACACTGCATCTGGCTGCCAAGACTGGGCAGTACAGCCAGTACTCCCAGTACTGGGGGCATCCATTACTGACAAATTAAATTGAAATTATTTATTGTGAAATAATATGATTCACTTCACACACACTAAGTAAGTTGATAGGACTGGAGCAAGGCGTTGTTAACTCGTGGAAGTTCATACGAGAAGTGACTGAGCAGAGCGGAGAGGGACAGGGAAACAAAGGCTGTGATGTTGCCAGTTTTACTTTTTTCTGCATTTTCTCAAGATGTCTTACTTATTGATTTAATGTAGATATACAATAGCATATACATTTCCTTACAAATATAATTAAAACACATTGTTTAAATCAAATATCCACAGCCTAATAAATTATTAGGCTGTGAATATTTGATTTAAATAATATGTTTTAATTATTTTTGTAAGGAATTGCATATGCTACTCCTTATAAATGATGTATTTTTAATTTATTATTTTTTAATAATAATAATAATAATAATGTTGAAGCATTTTAAGAAATGCTACTACCCTTCCGCCTCCCCCCACCAATCCAGCCCTCACGACCCACCCGAGCCTCCCCCATCCCTTGTCCAGCCATCCAGGCAGTTCCCAAGATAAGTCCTGTGGATTGCGCACAGGACACATCTGCAAGGCAGGTGCACAAGCGCAAATTCATTTGTCCAAGCGTAACTAAATTTGCGCTTGCGCACCTGCCTTTTCATGTGCAAAAGCACAATATTGCGCAGGGTCTCGTGCGGTGCGCAGTGCGCAAATGATATTCACCGGAGCGCAAGGGTGTGCAGTTGCGCTTTGCGCAAGTCATTGCGCACCTACCCAGCACTGGTATTGAATATCATTCATCATTCATCATCCAATCCTATGTTACCCCATGAGGAGTGTAGGAGCCCTGGGCTGGACAAGTTGGTCCTGACATTTAAGATGAGAGTGTCCAGCCTCATTCATTCCAGAGTGGCATTACGTGAGCAATAAACTTCAACCACCCGTTGGATATAAACCTTCACTGGCTCAATCTGATTGGAGCGCCCAGCCTCACTCATCCCTGAGTGGCATTACATGAGCAATAAACCCCAACCACCCCTTGGATATAAACCTTCACAGGCTCAATCCAATTGGAGCACCGTCATTACCCACTAATCACCAGGCGCCAAACTTTGGTTATATGGTTGCCACCCAGCATAGTAAATGGTTTCTTGGTGTACAGGAGACCATTTGGCTTATCACTCAGTGTAGAGTCACCCACAGGCAGAAGGAAGAGGAAAGAAGATCAGAAGAGGGGCTGTACTGTATTGAATATATAACACTTGTAATAAACAGTATGTTATCGATATATGAATGTACTGTTTATTGTTATATGTTATTGTTTACAGTTTCTCTTTACTGCAAAAATATATGTATCACACTGTAAAATAGTTTGCTGTCAAGGATGCACTCATTTCATCTCAAAACCAAGCCTACAGCCTGTTTTATTTTTGCTATGCCAAAGATGCATGCAGTTTAAAAACCCTTTTTCCTTCTATAATATCAAGGCTGAGGTGTTTGTGGAGGATTTTTTTTTCATTTGTTATTACTGCATTAATCCCTCAATTATCAGATGTAGTAGAGCCAGAGGCATGTTGGACTTCTCCCTTGGCCCCTTTTAGTACGTAACCTAACTTTGAAAGCCACTGTAAAAGGCCATTGCAGTACATCTTACAACACTTTTTCCCGTTGTTTAACACTACTCTGTCTTGTCAAGCAGACCTATAAACCACAGCCAAGCAATTACCATCAGCAGATCCATCAGCCACAGAGAAGGAGTCACCATTGCAGGGCCATTACCCTGCAGTGACATGGAATAACATGACAAAACTGGCTACACAAGAAAAATGCAGTGAGCACACAAACATAATGGTAGAATGGAATAAAATAATGGAAAAAAAAAGGATAAAATAATGGTACAATATTGTAAGCTAGAATAAAATTGTCAACACTCAAGATTCTTCACAGGGCTTCGTGCTGGATGACCTGCCAGCTTCATGACTCTGACTGTTGCACTGTGGCTGGTGAAGCTGTTGCACTCCACAGAATATCTCGTGTGGTCTAGTGACATACCATGGTGAGCCTGAAGCAGGTAGAGAACAACCACAAAATCCACCATGTACGCCATCATAACTGTCCGAGAGGAGCTGTTCGCTACATGGTTGTTGGGCGGGAACTGGGAATATCCAAGGGGGTCTCTAGTGGATACTGGGTGAAGTACTGAGCCAGACAGCGAGGCAGCACTGGGCAGTTCCCGGGCGGGCGAAAATGTTTGCGCAGCCATAATTTCTACCCGGACACAAGCATTTTGTCCAGAGAAAAATGGAAAAATGTACATACAGTAAGACCTCACTATAACGGACTAATTGGGGCTCAGGCCAGTCCGAAATATGCAATTTTCCAATAAAAGCGACATCCGGACTTACCCCTGCTAATCCGGACTTTTTCCGATATATTAGACATTAGTCCGGATTGCATCAGTGGTTTTCACCACCATTGCAGTATTGTACTGTGTTATACCTTCACTACATTAATCAAATGGTATAATAATACGGTACTGTGCACTGAAAAACATGTCTTTTACTTGTCTTATTGTGGTGAACATAGCTGAAGTTGTCAGGCAGTCCGGACTGCTTTCTGGCTATATCGGACTTTTTCCGATATATAGAGGTTTAGTCCGGTAGCTCCTCGAGTCCGATAAAAGCGAATTCCGGTCTACTGAAGTCCGTTATATCGAGGTTTTACTGTACTGTATAATGGTTTAAGACAGCCAGATCACAGCGTCCGGGTAATGGATCATTCGGATAACGAATGTCCGGATAATCCAGGGTTTGCTGTACTGTGCTATGGTTATTTAAATACTGCTGTATATTTTGAGTAACATTATTTGCAGTACTTATGCATACTATGCAGTACTTATGCATACTATTAATTTTAAAAGTTTTTGGACAGATGTGTGACTTCGTAATATGTACTGTATATCTGACCTCCAACAGTACAGTATTGTACAGTAATTCTCGATTATCCAACATAACAAAGCCAAACGCATAACCGGATTCGGGTAATGTCTGGATACGGAGCAGTATCCTCTTCTGTACCCTTACCTACATATACCCAACCTACTACCTATATCCAACCTGTATATGCAGAACCCCTCCTAATTTTGGCATTTTTTTCAGTCTTTCCATTGTTTTTAGACATCAAAACATGCATCACAATATGCAATATAATCCTGGACACTAAGAAAACAATGCTTAAACAACCAAAAAAAACCGTATGCACAGTACCCCTCCTAATTTTGGCAGTGTTCTGCAGTCTTTCAGCTGTTTTTATCAAAACACACACATTGCAGTATGTAGTATAATCCTAAATACTCAGAAAACAACACATAAACAACAAAAAGATACAATATTCAAAACCCTTACCAACATGTACAATACCCTTCTAATTTTGGCAGCGTTCTGAGGTCTTTCGGCTGTATTTAGACATAAAAACTCTTCAATATGCAATATAATCCTAAACATTAAGAAAACAATGTATTTTTTTTTTTTTTTTAAATGCCAGGAAGAAGGAATCACAGGCCAGGAGCCCTCAAGGAATTCCTTCCAAGAAAAAAACAAAAGCAGTGCAACAGAAAGCCAAATTCAAGATCCATTCATTTCGAGATCCCTGGACACACTGCGTTTGAAAGACTGGAGATCATAGGAAGTAGGAAATAGAGACAGAGGGAGACAGTTCCAAAGTCGACGTGTTGCATAAATGAAGGACTGGGAGTAACGGTTAACTCTTGCATGAGAGAGTTGGACAGAAGAGGGATGAGACTTTGTTGCTAGACAGGTGTCATGCGCCCGTCGTAGAGGTGGAGGAATGCAAGCAGATAGTTCAGAGGAGCAGTGACCATTGAAGTAGTGATAGAAAAGAGATAAAAATGCAACAGTGCAGCGAAGAGACAGGGGTTGAAGGGAGCCAGTAAGACGAGGAGAGTTAATTAGACAAAAAGCCTTTGAATCCACCCTCTCAAGAAGAGCTGTATGTGGAGAGCCTCCCCATACATGAGAGTTGTACTGTACAGAGGGGTGAATAAAACCAGTGTATAAAGTCAGCAACAGTGCAGGGGTAAAGAAGGTATGGAGTCATCTTAGAGGATCTAATCTCTCGGAGGCAAATTTTACAAGAGATGCAGTGTGATCTTTCCAAGATAAATCCTGAGAGACTGAAACCCCAAGTAAGTTTACGGATGATGCAGGATTGATCTGGATATTGTTAAACATTAGTGGGTACTCCTGTGGAAGATTTTGTTGGGTTGATAGGTGTAAGAACTGGGTCTTTGATGCATTAATAACAAGATTACTTCTACCCCAGTCAGAGATACAAGCCAAGTCAGACATTAGGTGTGCCATAGCCTCATCCCTTGTTTGTTGAAGTAACTGCTGAAGTGGATGTTGCGAGAACTGAATGGAAAGGTGAAGGGTGGAATCATCAGCGTATGAATTGATAAGGTCAGATGTGCAGACTAGAAGGTCATCAGTGAATAAAAGGAAGAGAGTTGGTGATAGGACAGAGCCCTGAGGAACACCACTGTTGTTAGATCTAGGAGAAGAACGGTGGCCATCTACAACAGTAGCCATAGAACGACCAGAAAGGAAGCTATATATGAAGACATAGAAAGGAGGATAGAAACCGTAAGAGGACAGTTAGGAAATTAAAGATTTATGCCAGACTCGATCGAAAGCTTTTGAAATGTCAAGTGCAATGGTAAGGTTTTCACTAAAGTCCTGAAAGGAGGATGATCAGGAGTCTGAAAGGTAGGTGGGATGATGACCAGTTGAGCGTCCCTGACGAAACCTGTACTGACGATCAGAAAGAAAGTTGTGATAGGAAAGATGCCCTAAAATTTTTCTGTTAAGACTAGACCCAAAAACTCTTGAGACACAGATGTTAAAGCAGTTGGGCAATAGTTAGAGAGTTTGGAATGGTCACCCTTCTTTGGGACTGGCTGAATAAGAGCAAACTTTCAGTAAGAAGGAAAGGTTCAAGTTGATAAACAAAGGCAAAAGAGTTTACCTAGGCAGGGTGTAAGCACAGAAGCACCATTCTTGAGGACAAAAGGAGGGATCTCATCGGGCCCATATGCCTTGTTAGTACTGAGGCCAGTGATGGCAGAAAATACATCAGTTGCAAAAATTTTAATGTCAGCAATGAGGAAGTCAGATGGGGGAATTGATGGAGGAACAGCACCAGAATTGTCTAAGCTGGAATTGGAGGAGAAAGTCTGAGTGAAGAGAATTGCTTTATCAGTAGAAGAAATAGCTACAGAGCCATCAGAGTAGAAAAGAGGAGAGAAGGATGATGAGGTAAAGTTGTTAGAAAGGTTTTTGGCAAGGTGCCAAAAGGAGTGGGAAGAATTCGAGTTGGAGAGTTGAGAGCATGTAGTACAGATGAAGTTATTTTTAGGACAGCGAAGAACAGACAGCACAATTCAGGGCAGAAGCATAAAAAAGATGTGATTCAGGGGTGGGTTGTCTCCGGTAGCTACCATTTATAGGCCTTCTCCGTGTTGTGGACAGCATTGCAACAAGCATGATTAAACCAAGATTTTTTTTGCATTAGTCAGAGGATATGAGAAAGGAATGTATGCTTCCATCCCTGAGAGAATAACCTCTGTAATACGCATGGCACACTCAGATGACTTCCGGTCAGAGAAACAATAATCATTCCAGGGAAAATCATAGAAGTACTGCCTGAGGGCCTCCCAATCAGCAGCTCCAAAGTGGCACAACTGATGCTTCATTGGAGGGTCCACGGGCTGTACTGGAGAGATAGGACAGGTGAAGGTAATAAGGTTGTGGTCGGATGAGCCTAGTGGCGACAAAAGATTAACAGTGTAAGCAGATGGATGAGCTGTAAGGAAGAGGTCAAGTATGTTGGAACTCTTTCCAAGGCAGTTAGGGATATGGGTAGGGCGCTGTACAAGCTACACTAAATCATTAAGGATAGAAAAGATGTAGGCTTATTCACCAGGTGGATCAGTGAACGGAGAGGAGAGCTAAAAGTGGTGGTGAACATTGAAATCTCCTACAATGGAGATTTCAGAGAAAGGAGAAACAGATATAATGTGTTCCATCATAGAAGTAAGAGTGTCGAAGAATTTTTCAAAGTAGAATTGGGGGATAAGTAAACAGCACAAATATATTTAGTCTGAGAATGACAGGAAAGCTGAAGCCAGAGAGTAGAGAATTCAGGAGAATCAAGTTCAGGAACACGAGAGCAAGGTAAGTCGTTGCGTACATTTACACAAGTCACCTTTGACTTTGAAATGAGTATAAAGAAAGTAGGAGGATACAAAAAAGGGTTTGCTATCAGTTACCTCAGATAGCTGAGCCTTAGTTAAGAAGAGAAGGTGAGGTTTAGAGGAGGAGAGGTGATGCTCAACAGAGAGAAAGTTAGAGGAAAGGCTGCGAATGTTACAGAAATGAAGAAGTGAGTCAGACAGTGGTTCTATTCAATTCACTGAGTCATCACTTGGAGAGGGGCAGATGATGGGGCATTTATGGTCCCCCCTCCCCCCCAAGGGATGCTGAGGCTTGGTTATTAGATGCAATTTTTAAAAAAAATTTGAAAAGGAAGTGTAATGTGTAATGTGCATGCACTGTAGTTTGATGTTAACAATTAGAGAAACTTGTATTGGAGAGCATGCAGGCCTACTCTTTGTGTTACTGAAATACTGAAACAGTACCCCTCCTCATTTTGGTCGTGTTCTGTGGTCTTTTGGCTATTTTTTTTTATATAAAAACACAATTGAAATAAGCAATATAATCCTAAACACTATGAAATCAATGCACTGAATGGGGACAAAATAACCTTGCCTCATTTAATGCTAGTAAAACCAAATACAATGATCCCTCATTTATCTGGATGCTCAGTATCTGGACATGTTCAGTATCCGGATCCTGGACCTCGGCTCTATTAAATCATTGTCCGAATTTCCTTGCTGTTATCCAGACATAAAAGTTCCCGAGAACTTAAGCTGGCCAACCAACATGTCCAAGCGTTCGGTATCGTGGCCCCTGGGCTCGAGCCGTGAGTGGGAAGTAGTCCGTAACCCACGATCAATGCTAAAATGCCCTTCCGCCCCTGTACTAAATGGTCAGAGTCCCGCGCTTCTCCAATCACTCCCAATGAACCTCCACCTCCCGAGCAATACGACTGTAACCCTCAAGTGGTGTCAGAACTTCTGTACGCATCCCCACCCAACATCCAGTATCGTGCGGCCAACTGACTGACTCTTTCCTAACTGCCACTGACATTGTAACACAGACGGCAAGCCAAAAGTACATGTTCTGTGACAGCGGCTGTACTCCTCTACTGAACGGTGAAAGTCATGCGCCCACCGGGCTAAGTC
>JAGKTI010000796.1:0-16465 GCA_018397915.1 Birgus latro | reverse complement strand
ATTTGTAATAGCAGGGTTATTAATAATTCCAACAGCTTTCTTCTGAATTTTGTCTAGTTGTTTTAATGCAACCTCTCCACATCCATTCCACAAGGGTGAGCAATATTCAAGCTGAGAGCACACATGACTTTTGTAAATTATAGCTATCTGCTCGTCGGTGAAGAAGTTACGGACTCTGCATAGTAATCCAAGTTTCTTTGAGGCGGTTTTAGCAAGTGATCTGACATGAGAGGTCCAGCTGAGGGCACTGTTAAGTGAGATGCTGAGAATTTCAATACTTTTGGATAGGGGAATATTAGTAGCATTGAAGGTAATAAATGAATCAGGCAATATCTGTCTATTAGTAAATTGTACATATTTGGCTTTACTAGCATTAAATGAGACAAGGCTGTTTTGTCCCCATTCACTGATCATAGATAAGTCTTGCTTTATGGAGACGGCTGTACTAAGTTGAGAATTAGAGATATCAGACTTTGTAAATGGGTGTCTGAGTGTGAATGAACTGTGAAGTGTTGAGTCATCTGCATATGAATGTATGGGATTGTGGGTGACAGATAAGAGATCATTAATATGAACCAGGAACAAGGTTGGTGCCAGAACTGATCCCTGTGGTATGCCTGCATTAATTGAGTGGAAATTGGAATATGCATCATCTACTTTTACTCTTATTTTTCTGTCACTGAGATATGAGGCAAGCAGAGGAACAATAGACGTTAGTCCACAGCAAGGGAGTTTGGACAGCACGGAATGATATCATACTCTGTCGAAAGCCTTGGAAATATCAAGGGCTACTGCGTGAGTTTCTCCATATAGGTCGATTGATTGATGAATGTTATGAGTTAGGATATTAAGTATGTCAGTGGTGGATCTTTTGTGGCAAAAACCATGTTGTTTATTGCTAATTAAATTGTTGGATTTGAGGTGTTTAACTACAGTATGTGCTTGTTGCTTAAAATTTTGAATACTTTACCAAGAGAAGATGTGACAGCTATTGGTCTGTAATCAGAAGGGTCAGAGGAAATTCCTCTCTTTGGAATTGTGTGGATATTGACTTCTTTCCATGAATTAGGGAACGAAGAAGTATGTATGCATAGTCTGAATAGCTTAGCAAGAACAGGTGCAAGTTCTGGGGAACATTTTTTCAAAACAATTGGGGGAATTCCATCTGGGCCTGGAGCTTTGTTGGTAGGTAAATTGTCTAGGATGGATTTCACGTATCTTGTCTGTATTTTAAGTGGGACAGTTTCAGGAGAGTCAAGTTCTGATACTGGGACGTTCTTGGCTGACTTCCTCCAAGGTAGAATTTCTGGCACATGTTCTGGTAAAGATATTTCCTTTCCTATGTGGGTCATTTGTAATGTTGCCATCTGAAGATTTTAGTGGGGGAATGGGTGATGACTTGTTAAAGTTATTATTGAGAGAATTAAGAGTTGACCAGAATATTCTATTGTCATTAGGGTTGTTAAGTAGTCTTGATGCTTGATTATGAAGAAAGGTTGATTTAGCGAGATTTATTACAGCTTTTGCATGGTTTCTAGGAATTTTAAATTGACAGAGTGATTCAGATGTTTTTGATTTTAAGTAATTGTTGTATTCTAATGACTTTTGGGCAGTTGCTCTTGCACAGCTGCTATCAAACTATTTTGGAGAGTTCAGTCTTTTAGTGAACTGTTGACTTAGTATGAACAAATCCATACCAGCTAGTATAAAATCACTAATATGGGAGTGAGTAGAATTTGCATCACTAGAGAAGAAGGACTGCCATGGAATGTCAGTAAGATAATTTCTAAATCCATCCCAGTTTGCCCTATCAAGTGTCATCGGGTCACTCTGACAGGTTGAGAATCGGGAGGTTTGGGGGCTAACTAATGAGGCTTTGATCAGAGGATCCAAGTGGTGCCATTACCTCTGTCATGTATTGATCTGGATTGTTTGTCAGGAGTAGATCCAAGAAATGGGCATTATGGTCAGGATTATCTGGTATTCTGGTTGGTTGCTTTACCAGGTGCGTGAGATTAAACGATTCTGCAAACAGCTCTCACTCTAGACCAGCATCGTCAGTCCTGGCAGAATGCAATAACCATTCAACATTATGTATGTTAAAATCACCCAAAATGGTAATTTCAGTACTAAGCGCAAGGTTGAGGTTCCTCAACTGCATGGGTATTGAGTCAAATACACTGGGTTCTGAAGAGGCATTGGGGGAACGATAGACTACACAGATATATTTGGTAATATTTAGATAATTTAGTTTGTACAATGAGTAATCAAAATTAGATGAAGTGAAGTTTAAGATAGTATCTACTGCATATTGAGATTTAATATAACAGCAGGTGCCACCCTTGTTACGGAAGTTTGTGGGAAGATGGTAACCGGGAAAACAAAATGGGGATATTTCAGTATGAGGTGAGATTTGTGGTTCTGTGAGGAATAGGGCCAGAGGGGATATGGAGTGTAGCAAAACATGAACTGATTTTAGGTTGGTCCAAAGGCCACGGATATTTGTAAAGAATAAGGCTGCACCTTCACTTTTCTGCCGATGAGCGAGATTGGAAATTGCAACGGTCGCTACCGGCACAATCGCATGATGGTGACCGGGAGGACCCTGTGCTGCCAGCCCTACCCTGCCGGTGGTTGCAATCCAAGGTACCACCTCTTTTGACAGTATTATTGCAGTGGCCATTGCTAAGATAGTGTGAAAAGAAGGTGTGGTATCTTATGTGCATGTAGTGTGGTGTAGACAGTTGAAGTTAAAGGTATTAAGAGAGTATGCTGGCCTTCTCTCTGTGTAAATGTGGCACTGAAAATGTCCAGCAAAGGGAGATGGTCAGGACTGAGTCCTGAGGGCTGGTGAAACGGAGTTCCAGCTCTCCCTATCACCAGCTTGCCATCCACCTCAGGAGTGCTGCCCTGGTCGACTGGTGCTACAGTCTACTCCGTGCAATATCAGTACTGTACAGTAGTTTCTGTACCATTGCACTTGATAGTACTGTACACAGTACAGTATTGTATATGTGTTTGCACAGTATTGTACAGTACACTTCCACTTTATATCGGTATTCTTTACAATACCACAGTAAGCCACTTTAGCTAAGCAGCCCTATTGGGATAGGTTTGGTTTGGTTGGGTTAGGTAAAGATAGCTTATTTAGTTTTGCCAGGGAAACACATTGAGCATATTTTTGAGCAAATCCTATGGTTATTTTTGAACGGATGAGGCAAGCGTTGTTCGTGGCTGAGGGGTACAGATGGCCACCACACGTGTAACACAGGCCACAAGCCACGAGTGCATGTTCGGTGACAGCGCCAGTCCGCCTCTCTACCGAAGGTTGATAGTCACGCAGCCACCAGGAGACACACACACACACACACGAGAACGAACAGCCAGAGCGATCAGACGTGTTTCAACCGACTCTTAATGAACCGTCTCTCAACGAACTCTTCAAACCTTAAGTAGTTTTCAGGAATTTTGTTTGTCCTGTCTTCTTGAGTGTTGTCTAAAGTTTAAAGTACAGTATTATAATTTAATATAGTCTACCAAAAATGTAAAGAGTTATTGTCAGTGAGTATACATGAATGTTTATACGAAACTGGTAACAGCTGTTACGTTTAGTACTGTATCCAACCTCAAACGTGGCTGATTATTTAAACATTGAGGGACCGGAATTTTCAGGATTTGACACTGAAGCAAATGTTTTGGATTTAGTCAAAATGTTGATTATGAGAATTAGTGAAATAGAAAAGAAAGTGGAGGATCTAGTACCAAGAAACATGCCAGAAAATACTGAAAATACTATACAGAGTTTGATACAGGCTAATGAGACTGTGAACCAGGAGATCGAGAATTTTAAACGTGAAAATATTGAATTAAGGAGAAAATTAGAAGAGAGCATTACAAAACAGAGAAGGTGAGTAGTGTGTTAGAAGAGCAAAAGGCAAAGTGAGCACATGTGCAAGAACAGAAAGAATTGATCAGCTTAAGAGAAATCATTCAGGAAGAGAGGGAAATGAACAAGAAAAAAATGGAAGAAAATGTAGTGAAAATATTGAAGAAAAAAGAGAAAATAGTGATAGAAACTGTAGAATGGAATAGATGTGTGGTAATATTTGGAAACAGGGAGGAGGAAGAAAAGGTTAGATCTGTGACACTCGAGAGAGACTTGAATCAGGTGAGAAAAATATTGGGCAGGATCAATCCTGAAGGAAACAAGTGGGAAAAAGAAATTGAGGAAGTAAGGAGGATAGGGCCATATAAGAAAGAGGAAGCAAGGCCAATAAGAGTTAAGTTGTCATCAGAAAGTGTAGTTGCTAAATGATATACTTAACCCGTCCAGTCCCGACCGATTTTTTTACCCAACACCCTAAGAACCTGACTGATTTTCAACTTTTTTTTTTTTCCCCCTCAAACCTCCGCTTTTGGTGAGAAACTTCGAAAATTCATAGAGAAATCACTGTCCTGAGCTTGTATAGGCGTCAGTCTGCCTTACGTTTTCCTTCATTCTCATGGTACCTGGCTACAAAGAAAACGAACTATGGAAGGGATAACTAATTCAGGCCACTTTAAATTACGTATTTATTTATTTGTTTAGTATGAATTTATGTGTAGTACAAGACTATATTGGTTTTCATACAAATATATAGGCAATAGAAGTATTGTTCAGTCACCAAACACATCCACATCATGGCACCTTCCTTTACAACATTATCACCTCATCACTTCTGTTTGTTTCTTGCTCTAGCTTCTTTATTTCTTTGTCCTCCACCTCAGGAATCACTTTCACCGTGAATTTCGTCACTGGAGAGACCGTGGGGCAACTTGTCTTTACTGGCCAGGTTACTGCTAACAGGTGAATTACTGAGTGTGGGGGGGAGGGGGTTGGGTGGGGCCAGGCAGTATCCCCGCTTGACAGAAGTTAGAGGAAGATCTCTCACATATGCCTACCAAAAATCACCCGCGAATCTTGAAAAATGTGCAAAAGACGGGCCTTGCAATTGACTGACGTATGATGTATGTCAGTGGGTCTGTCCGTGGAAAAAAGTAGTGACATGCATCGTATGTTGGTGGGACTTGGCAGGTTAAAAGTGGCCTGGAAACTAAGTAAAGAGGCAGGGATGGAAAATATTACAGTAAGAAAAGATTTTACTGAAGAAGAAAGAGAAGTTTTAAAATCTTTTGAAGGAACAGGTAGAGGAAAAAAATGACAGGAGGACAGTGGAGGAATGTAAAACATTTTTTGGGAAAGTGATGGATATGAAAGTAAGTGGTATGTGAGGAAATAGAAGTGAAGGAAATAAGGGGGATGGGTCAATTTTTGGAAAAGTACATTTCTCCATTTCGAAATCAAAAATGTTTTTTTCTGGTCAATTTTAGTGTTATTTGATTGAATTTGACCCTCATATTTGTTGGAAATCACTCGTTGTGGAGATAGGCCTACCCAAGTCCATCTCCAAAACAAGTGAAATCCGTATAAAGCGAAGGTCAGATTCTTTGAAATCACACTAAAATTGACCAGAATTTTTTTTTTTTGGCTTCGAAATCGAGGACATGGGTTAAACCATATACCCTAATTTGGGGGGGGCCCTCACCCCCCAGACCCCCCCATATTATTAACCTTACCTAACCCTTTATTATTATTTTTCTGTGCCTGCCCTCCTCTCTTCCTGTTTCTCCCATCTTTCCTGTCACTTCTTATTGCTTTTCTTTCCTTTACAGGTGGCTTTACATTGAGTGACAAGCCAACTGGTTTCCTATAAGCCAAGAAACCATTTACAACGCTGGGTGGTAACCATATAGCCAAACCATACGTGCTCCCTACGTATCAACAAGTGGGTTGGTGGAGGGTTAGTGCCCCTCCCCGTAAAACAAATAACTCAGAGTCAAATGGCCACCCCTTACGGGATTATGGCGTCAGGCAATAGATAGAACTTAACATTAACCAAACCAAACATAACCTAACCCTACCTTACCTTACTTTACCTTACCTTACCTTACCTTACCTTACCTTACCTTACCTTAAACGTCAGAGGAGGAGAATGAGGTTGAATGGTTAGCCTCAGTCCTCTATATCGACATGCCCTCCACTCCTCTGAATTTGCCTAAGCCTTAAAATTCTTACAGTAGCACCGATGAAGGTCCTGTCTATAATGTACATCATTTCCACGCTTGTTACACTGCGGGGACGAAGGCAGAACACAGTGACTGCATAGGAAATTCAGTTTCCTGATTATTCTTAAAAAAAAAAAAAAAAGAGGAGCGATGGCCTCTTATTCACACGCAGCACATCCACTACAAGAGGATGCCATCGTGGAAGTGACTGAAGTAAGGGATGTTTGAAATTTGAAAGTCTGCTAATGCTATCAATGATTTGATTGGTCTGCCTTTTGGCTGATTTTAACCTGCCCAGTCTCCCCGACATACAATGCACATCACCACTTTTTTTCACGCTCAGACCCACCGACGTGCATCGTACGTCAGTCAATTGCAAGGCCCGTCGTTTGCACATTTTTCAAGATTCGCGGGTGATTTTTGGTAGGCATATGTGGGAGCCCTTTCTCTACCTGCTATCAAGCGGGGATACTGCCTGGCCCCACCTGACCCCCCTCCCCCCCACTCGGCAATTCACCTGTTAGCAGTAACCTGGCCAGTAAAGACATGTTGCACCACGGTCTCTCCAATGACAAAATTCACGGTGAAAGTGATTCCTGAGGTGGATGACAAAGAAATAAAGAAGCTAGAGGAAGAAACAAACAGAAGTGATGAGGTGGTAATGTCATAGAGGAAGGTGTCATATGTTGGAGTTTTTGGTGAGTGAACAATGTTTATATTGTGTGAAACCAATGTAGTCTTTACTACACATAAATTCGTACCAAATAAATAAATAAATATGTAATTTAAAGTGGCTTGAACTAGTTAACCCTCCAATAGTTCTTTTTCTTTGAAACCAGGTACCCTGAGAGAAAACAGAAAGGTAAGGCTGACTGTCACCTGTAGCAACATTTATAAGCTCAGGAGGGTAATTTCTTTGTGAATTTTCAATGTTTCTCACCAAAAGTGGAGGTTTGAGCCAAAAAAAAAAAAGTTGAAAATCAATTGGATTTTGAGGGTAAGTTGGGTAAAAAAGCGGTCAGGACTGAGCGGGTTAAAGTGGCTTGAATTAGTTAACCCTCCCATAGTTCGTTTTCTTTGCAGCAAAGTACCCTGAGAGAGAATGAAAAGATAAGGCTGACTGTCACCTGTATCAACATTTATAAGCTGAGGAGGGCGGTTTCTCTATGAATTTTTGATGTTTCTCACCAAAAGCGGATGTTTGAGCCAAAAAAGGACAAGTTGAAAATCGGTCGGATTCTGAGGGTGGATTGGGTAAAAAAGCGGTCGTGACTGGATGGGTTAATTTCATTGGTCGTGACGTGAGAGCATGCTCTGTAATGGCATGACGTCACATGTGGGAGGTGCCGTGACTGGGAAAAACACCAACACGAAAGTCTGAAACAGAGGGGATATCCAAGTTAATAATATATGAGATTTTTACGTTAAATATACATTTCTGAAAACAGTTGTTAGTGAAATAGATTCAGAATAACGTGGTCTACAACATGGTTGTGTCACATTTCCTGGATGGAGAAATGTAGTTTTCCAAAGATTGACCGGGGGATGGATACGAATATGAAAATTAGAGGAAGGAGTAAAGATAAAAACAATGCAGTTAATTTAAGTAGCTATCATGTATAGTAATGTAGGTGGGTTAATATCTAAGAAAGGGGAAATTGAAGACTATATAAATGAAAATAAACCTGAAATTGTTTGCTTGGTGGAGACTAAATTGCCATGAGATGTCGATACAAAATTATTTGGATGGAACAATTATGATATTTGGAGGAAGGATAGAGAAAGTAAGTTTGGAGGAGGTATAATGATTTTAACCTATAATGACATAACAGCAAAAAATATAGAAATTGAAAATACCTTGGCTGAACTTTTTGGAATTGAAGTAGAGGACAGTTATGGAGAAAAAATAGATGTACAGTAAGTCTTCATTTTTCGCTGTTTTGATGTTCTGCCAAAACGTCGCGGAACATGAAATGTCAAAGTGTGAAGTTAAGAATCAATGGGGAAAATAGATGGGTGTTCCAGTGGGACAGCTACCTACCCTATCAGAGTACTATAACACCAAATAGGCCCTACTCAAAATTAAATGTGGAGTGTTTACTAGTTGCTTATACATCATAACACAATAAACATGTACCTGAACTGACATTAGCTGTTATAAAGAGCTACAAACCAAAAATCCTTACCAGAAATAAAGTAAACATTGGCATGAGTGGCAGGTGAAGGTGTGTTGAGGGTGGATGGGCTGGTTACTAGGTGACATGGGCCTCTCTGGAGAAGCCCTATCATCTAAGCCGAAGCCCTCAAAGTCAAATTCAGGCTCCAGCAACTCCACTACCTCTCTGTCCACTTCTCGTCCTTCATCCTCCTCACCTGTCATGTCTGTCTTGCATATTAGCAGCCACATTCTGTGTCACATTAAAAAATCGTGTGATCCTGGCTTGTCTCTGCTCCAGTATGTTTCTGTTGTAGACTGCCATCACTTGAGACTTCAGATCATTCAAGGTGGATCTGGGTAGCCTCAGGCATAGTCCCGGTGTATGTCTCGAAGGCTGTTGCCATGTCGGTCATGATGGAGAGGCTGTGGGACAATTTCTGGGTGGTCATCTTCTGTGCAGTGTGCTGTGGCTTTTCATTCGCTTCACTAGAGTTCCTCTCTTCCTCTGTTATGTCAACCACACCTGAGTCTAGGTTGTAGAGTCAAGTGTTGTCTTACAGCCGTTTCATCCACCTCTGCTGTGTCTACGCTTGTGCGTCTGACCGTACTCTGAAAAATAATTCCATTAGGTGAATATTGATACAGTAAAAAACCGTGGCACGAATAAAGGTTGATGGGAAAAAACACACACATTTTCTTTATTGTTATTTTGCGTGCACTCACCTGCTTGTTGAGAGATTCCTTGTTCTTCCTTAGGGGTATAATGCAACATAACAGTAACCAATGTTACCGATTTTCATTACAATGATTTATATTCTTCCTCTGAATTGTTTAAACTAACACTTTGTTGGTTAACGTTGTTTAACTCTAAAAACTAACTCCATCAGGTGAATATTGATACAGTAAAAAACTGTGGCACAAATAAAGGCTGAGGCGAAAAAAAAACACAGACACATTTACTTTATTGTCATTTTATGTGCACTCACCTGCTTGCTGATAGGTTCCTTGTTCTTCCTTAAGGGTATAATGCAACATAACAGTAACCAATGTTACCGATTTTCATTACAATACTGCATATTCTTTCCTTGAATTGTTCTAACTAACACTTGGTTGGTTAACGTTGGTTAACTCTAAAAATTAACTCCATTAGATGGATATTGATACAGTAAAAAACTGTGGCACAAATAAAGGTTGGGGGGGGAAAAAACACACATTTACTTTATTGTTATTTTACGTGAACTCACCTGCTTGTTGAGAGAGTCCTTGTTCTTCCTTAGCGGAATAATGCAACACAACAGTAACTAACGTTACCGATTTTCATTACAACACTGCATATTCTTCCCCTGAATTTTTCTAACTAACACTTGGTTGGTTAACTCTAAAAACTAACTCCATTAGGTGGATATTGATACAGTAAACAACCGTGGTACAAATAAAGATTAAGGGGAAAAAAACACAGACACATTTACTTTTTTATTTTACATCACCTGCTTTTTGAGAGGTGCCTTGTTTTTCCTGAGTGTCCTTATGGTGCTGTCAGGAGCCCCAGTCCGGTGACTATCTCAGGGGCTGTCAACCCCTCCTTAATGAGCTGCAAAATTCTCTGCTTCTCGGCTGCACAAAAAACGCAATGGTGAAGGGGTCTGTAGTACCGCCGCTGTATCGATAGAGGGCAGGGTGGTCGCAAGATGGCTGTCAACAAATGAGCATCGGTAAGCATCGTCTGCTGAGTGTTGGCTGCCAGCTGAAAGCAGCGACGAAAATTGAGAGAAGACGACGAAGTTTGCTACATATTTAAACTTTTTTCTATCGCGAAAAATGAGGCGTCGAAATAAAATGTGTCGAAATACGAGGACTTACTGTAATAGTATTTTATACGCCTCCCAAAACTTCGGCGTGGACAGAAGATGATTACGAACAGTTAATAAGAGAATCCATTATTAAATTAAAGGTGTTAATTGAACGAAGAAATAGAATGATAATAATAATGGGAGATTTTAACTGTAGAGAAGTTGATTGGGAAAGTATGGATGCTGGGAACAATGAGGAATCATGGGGAAATATATTAATGGAATTGGTGATGGAAAACTTGTTAACCAAATTAATTAAAGAAAATACAAGAATTAGGGGTGATGACGAACCATCAAGGCTCAACCTAGTTTTCACAAAGGACCCAAATGAAGTGAGGAACATAACCTACCAATGCCCCTTTGGTAAAAGTGATCATTTGGTTATTGAGATGGAAGTGGCAGAAGTAAGAGAAGGAGAAAGAGATGAAAAACACAGAGAAAATAGATACAATTATGGGAAGGCAGACTTTGCTTCCCTGAGGAACTTTTTCCAAAATCTAGGCTGGAGTAAAATGAATACAATCACAAATGTTGATGAGAAATATGAATTTTTGATAGAAGAATCTAAAAACAGGAGTTAGTAAATATGTTCCAAAATTTGCCACAGCTATGGAAAGGAAGAAAGAATGGTTTAACAACAGATGTAGAATGGCGCGTGAGGCAAGATAAAGAGCGTGGAATAAAGTGAGAAGAAAATACAGTAAAACCTCGATATAACAGACTTCAGTAGACCGGAATTCGCTTTTATCGGACTCGAGGAGCTACCGGACTAAACTCCTATATATCGGAAAAAGTCCAATATAGCCAGAATGCAGTCCGGACTGCCTGACAACTTCAGCTATGTTCACCACAATAAGACAAGTAAAAGACATGTTTTTCAGTGCGCAGTACAGTATTATTATACCATTTGATTAATGTAGTGAAGGTATAACACAGTACAATACTGCAATGGTGGTGAAAACTACCGATGCAATCCGGACTAATGTCTGATATATCGGAAAAAGTCCGGATTAGCAGGGGTAAGTCCGGATGTCGCTTTTATCAGAAAATCGCATATTTCGGACTGGCCTGAGCCCCAATTAGTCCGTTATAGTGAGGTCTTACTATATAGTGAAAGGACTTGGGAGGAGTATAAACAGGTAAAAAATGAATTTGTAAAAGTGCAGAGAGAAAAAGAAAGGAAACATGAAAAAGATATTGTAAGTAAATGTTAAAAAAGAGCAGAAACTATTTTATAGAGAAAGAGCAGGGGAAATCGTTGAGGCATTCAGTAGGAGGTGGGTGGATGTGGCATGTTTAAGTCCGGTACAGGGGTGGATCAGCCAGAAAGATTGCTGGGAAGGATTGCTAATATAAGTTGTTTTGGCAGGGGGAAACTGACGGATATGGGGGTGGGGGTGTGTTGGTTGCAGAGACGTGGGTGGAATATGTCATGAATGTTGTGAGAGTAAGTGATAGGATGTTAGTAGTGAAAATTTTGTTCGGGCGGAAAATGATTTCTGTTATATCGGCATATGCTCCACAGGTACGATTGGATGATGCAGAGAAGGATAGATTTTGGGATGATTTAATACGAGTAGTAAGTGGTATGGGTGATGATGAGGTAGTGGTTCTGGGAGGGGATTTAAACGGTCATGTGGGTGAAGCAGCTCAAGGTTATGAAGGAGTCCATGGAGGATGTGCATATGGTGTGAGGAATGCGGAAGGGGAAAGAATTCTCGAGTTTGGGGAGGCTGTGGACATGATTGTGTGCAACACACATTTTAGGAAAAGAGTGAATCGGTTGATTACGTACGAGTCCGGGGGAAATAGTAGTCAGATAGATTATTTTCTGGTCAGGAGGGTTGATAGGAGATTAATAAGGGATGTTAAAGTTATAGGAAGCGAGGAGTGTGTGCAGCAGCACAAACTGTTGATTTGTGACATAGTGCTTAAGGAACGAGTGATGAGGAGGAGGACATATGTACCTAGGAGGAAAATATGGAAGCTGGGAAAGCAGTCAGTAAGGGAGATGCCTTTTATAGTGAGATGAGGAGAGTGGTGGCTGAACAAGGAGCCATAGATAGAGACGTTAATGAACAGTATAGAGCCCTTAAGAACAACCTCTTGAGAGTTACCGATGCAATATGCGGTTAGACAAGAGGCCCACCAAGACATAAAGTAACTTGGTGGTGGGATGAGGGTGTAGAAGCTGCAGTTAAGGAGAAAAGAAGGCTTTTCCGGGAATGGAAGAAGGGTGGTAACAGGGAGGAGTACTTGGCTGCCAAGCGCAGGGCTAGAAGAGAGGTGTACAGGGCGAAGTCTGAGTCACAGAGACTTTTACTTAATCATCTAATCATGGAGAAAGGAAAAATATGATTTTTAGGGTGGCAAATCAGGTGAAGAGGGATAATCGGGACATTGTAGGTGAGCAGTGTGTGAAGAATGATGATGGAAAGGTAGTGGTGAAGAGTGAGGATATTAAGGATGCATGGAGAGAGCATTATATCCGGTTGTTGAATGAGGAGTTTGATTGGGATAGAGAAGGTTTGGAGCCCGCTGATCCAGTGTTTGACCCTTGGCCTTTGATTGACGCTGCTACTGTGAGTCAGGCAATAGGCAGGATGCGGGTGGGGAAGGCGGCAGGTGTGTCTGGGTTGACTGCCGAAATGTTGAAGGCCTCAGGAGATATTGGGGTGAGGTTAGTCACTGACCTGATACGTATGATTATATATGAGTGTGTTGTCCCAGATGATTGGCTGAAGAGTGTAATTGTAAATGTGTACAAAGGGAAGGGTGATGCCCTGGAAAGGGGAAATTACAGAGGTATAAAGCTCTTAGATCAGATAATGAAAGTAATGAAGAGAGTTCTAGAAGGTATGATTAGAGAAAGAGTGAATATCGATGAGATGCAGTTTGGGTTTATGCCAGGCAGGGGGACCACTGATGCCATATTCATTGTTCGACAGCTTCAGGAAAAATATATTGGAAAGAAAAGGGAAATGTATTCTGCTTTTGTTGATTTGGAAAAGGCCTTTGACAGAGTCCCTAGAGAGGTGGTGAAGTGGGCAATGAGAAAGCTAGGGTTGGAAGAGTGGCTGGTTGGGGTGGTTATGGCCATGTACGTGGGTGCTCGCACCCAGGTAAGAGTGAATGGAGTTTTGAGTGATGAGTTTTCCGTGAATGTTGGTGTGCATCAGGAGTCAGTTTTGAGTCCCTTGTTGTTTATCATGGTGCTTGAAGCCCTTTCATGTGACTTCAGAGATTGACTCCCATGGGAGTTGTTGTATGCTGATGATTTGGTGTTGATTGCAGAGAATGAAAAGGAGGCGGAGGAAAGATTTAAGAAGTGGAGAGATGGTATGGGGTACAAGGGCTTAAGGGTAAATGCAGATAAAACAAAAGTGATGATATCTAGGGTTGGTGGCAGTACAATCAGAGGAGAGGGAGAGTGGCCATGTGCAGTTTGCCACAAGGGTGTGGGAGATAATTCCATCATGTGTAGTGTTTGTGATAAATGGGTGCACAAGAGATGTAGTGGTATTAGAGGTAGACTGCGAGATGATGCTGATTTCATGTGTGCAGCGTGTCGGGGAGAGCAGGTGGAGATTGTTAGGCATGAGAGGGTTGAACTTGCAGGTGAGTCTCTTGAGTGTGTGGAGGAGTTTTGTCATTTGGGAGACGTTATGTGCTGGAGGTGGGGCTGGAGGTAGCTCGGTTGCTAGGGTGAGAAGTGGTTGGAAGAAGTTCAGGGAGCTGTTGCCTCTCCTGACATTGAGAGGACTCTCCTTACGTGCTAAGGGGTCTTTGTATGCAGCATGTGTTAGGAGTGTGATGCTGTATGGTAGTGAGATTTGGGCAGTAAAGAAAGAGGATATTTGCAGGTTTAAACATACAGAAATGACAATGATTAGGTGGATTTGCAGTGCGTCCCTGCGTGCAAGGCCTGGGGGGGCTGGGTTAACGATGGAAGAGTTGAGAGGTAGGATGGGACTGGAGTGTATTGGTGTTGTGATGAGGAGAGGTAGGCTGAGGTGGTTTGGACATGTGAGGAGGATGGGGGATGATAATTGGGTACAGAGGGTGAGAGGTGTTAATATTGGAGGAGGAGTTGGGAGGGGTAGACCGAGAAAGACATGGGACGAGGTCATTAAGTGTGACTTAAAGGTTAAGGGACTGAACAGGGAGGCTGCCAGGGATCGAGCAGCGTGGAGAGCCACCATTAGGTGATCAAGGCCGACGCATGCAAGTATGTTGGAGCCTTCTGAAGCGAAACGAAACGTAAATGGTAAAATGAAAGTTATGGATAGTATAATACAATTGAGGGATGATGATGAAACTTACGAAAGAGAAGAAGAATTGTGTGAAATAATGAACAACAAGCAGCAGTCAGTCTGTGTAGTGGAGGAGGAATTTAGGGAGCCTGAAATGGAACCCAGGCTGATGGGAATGGCAGAAATTACAGTTGACGTGAATGAGGTGCTGCAGCTGATGGATTTGGATGTGAGAAAAGCAATGGGACCAGATGGTGTGGCTGGATGGATCCTGAAGGAATGTGCAGACCAATTAGTGTGGCCAGTTTATGTTATCATCAAGACCTCGCTGGAAAATGGACAGTTACCTAAAGATTGAAAAAGAGCAAGTATTGTGCCAATCATCAAGGGAGGAGATAGGGAAGATCCACTCAATTACAGACTGGTATCACTTACTAGTAGCTATTGTTTGTAAAATCTGAGAAAATTATTAGAAAACGATGGATAAACCATTTAGAAGAAAATGAAGGGATAACACCAAGACAGTTTGGCTTTAGGGAAAGAAGATCATGTGTTACAAACCAATTGTGGCTCAATCGGTAGAGAGGTGGCCTGCAGTCCTAACGGACTCAGGTTCAAATCTTTGCTGGGGCAGGGAACAGTTTAAGGATTTGAATTTCATTAAATCAAGCATTACTGATCTACCAGAAGACCCGCCGACATGTCGTAAAAATACCCCCGCTAATACCAAAACACCAGTCCTGTATGAGGCAGCCCGAGCTTGTATTCAGTATGGACGGTGGGTGTTAGCACCGATGTGGTGACATGTAAAGTTGTATGGTATGTAGGAGGACTGCTGGGCCTTGATAGCAGGCTGTGAAGCCTGTGCCCAGAGTCGGACACATAAAAGAAAATAAAAATAAAATAAAATAAGTTTCTACAGTAGGGTAATAGAAGTCATACAAGAGAGAGAGAGGGATGGGCGGATTGTGTCTATCTAGATCTCAAGAAAGCAGTTGACAGGGTGCCCTATAGGAGACTGCTGTGGAAGTTGAAGACCTTTGGAGAGGTGCATGGTAAACTATTAAAGTGGATGGAAGATTATTTGATAGGAAGGCAGATGAGAACAGTTATAAGAGACAAGGTTTCACTTTGGAGAAGTGTGACTAGTGGAGTACCCCAGGGCTCTGTCTTATCTCCAGTAATGTTTCTTATATATGTAAATGATTTGCCAGAGGGTTTGCATAGTACATGAGTATGTTCACAGGTGATGCATAAATCATGAAACATATTAAATGTATTGATAGTTGTAAAAAACTGCAAGAGGGGGTCAGACTTGGAAAATGTACTTTAATGCCAAGAAGTGTCATGAATTAGAAATGGGAATGAGTGAAAAAGACCGCACTGGACATATAAATGGGCAGTGAGATAATTAGTAAAAGAAAGGATGTAACAGACTTGGGAGTGATTATTCAGGATGACTTGTCACCAGAGAAGCACATAGACAAAATCACTGGAGGAACTTAGATTACTTACCAACATGAGAGTAGCTTTTAATTATATGGATGAGGAAATGCGGAGGTAGTTGATAGTGACTATGATAAGACCAATACTAGAGTATGCGGCTGTGGTATGGTCACCTTATTTGAAGAAGCATATTGATAAACTAGAAAGGGTTCAACGAATGGCAAAGAGGATGATACCATGCTTAAATGAACTGACCTATGAGGAGAGACTGGAAAAACTGGTTACCATCACTGCAGGAGAGAAGGGAAAGAGGTGACTTGATCACGATATTTAGAAATGTAAGAAAATTGGAAAGGGTGGATAGAGAGGATCTTTTTGTGTTGGATGATGGAAGAACAAGAGGTCATGACTTCAAGTTGAGGAAAAGTAGATGTCTTAATGATCTTCAAAGGTTCAGTTTCCCAAATAGAAGCATAAGTATTTGGAATGACTTAGACGAAGAGGTGGTGCCTGCAAAAAACATTCATGTGTTCAAAACTAGATTAGATAAATGTAGATATGGAGACAAGACAACACGAGCTTAGATCAATTCCTGTATACTACAAATAGGTAAATACGCACACACACACACACACACACACACACACACACAC
>JAGKTI010000795.1:92524-113338 GCA_018397915.1 Birgus latro | reverse complement strand
GTTGGGGTTTATTGCTTATGTTATGCCACTCAGGGATGAGTGAGGCTTGTCACTCTCATCTTAAATGTCAGGACCAACTTGCCCAGCCCCGGGCGCCTACGCTTCTCATGGGGCAGCGTAGGATTGGATGATGGATGGATGGAAAGGTTAATGAAATTAATTAGAGGGAGAGACAGACCACAGGCCCCACTCACCTGCACAGTTCCAGGTCCAGGCATGGGACCTGGGACCTATAGCCCTCCAACCGTGACCAGTGACTGTGGCAGTGGCCTCAGGGCACCCTGCCAGGACAGCTACAGGGACACCCTCCAAATACACCTTAGCACTGTAACTGTCCCACCATTATACACCCATTGATAGGGTAGCCTCCTGGGGCGCTACTCCTGGGTTCGGGCCCCTTGCTATTGGATGGAAGCATCAGCCTGGGAACTGCAATGCCCTGTTCCCTCTAGCACAGATCTGAGCCCCATCTCAACCTGGCTCCCATAGCTACAGTGGCATGGCCCGTGTCACACCTCCTTTCAATAGGTCTGCCGCTAGGTAGCGTGGATGAAGTTTTTTGGCCATATGCCCTGGCTGGTGCCAACCCCTGTGACTAAGTGAGGTACAAAGTATGTCGTGTGATATGTAAAGCACATGAAATAGTTAGAGGAAAGTGTTTGGGTGAGTATGCTGGTCTGCTTTCCATACTAGTGTCACTGAAAAGATCAACAAAGGGGGATGGTCAGATTTTCTGGTAGCTAGTGAAACCTGAGCTCCAGCTTTCCCTAGGGTTGGGCTGATTAATCAGCAGGTAATCAGTAATCAGCTTAATTGGCCACTTTGTTGATTAATTGGTAATCAGCCTTTTGACAGATTAATTGGGGCCAATTAGTTGAAGAAGCTTATTTGTCCCTTTTACACTAACCTGCACAACATATTAGTATGTGAGAGTGGTGATGTTACCAAAACTGCGATGCCTTCTCCAAAGCATTTATTTCATGCAAGTTCCCATACAAATGTATATTAGGTACCATACATTATCATCATCATCATCATGTTACTTTGCTTTCAGGATTGTACGTTGCCAGATGACTGGGTGCTTATTTTTACCATTTCCTATATTACAGAACAGTTAGACAGTTAATGAAAATAAGAGAACCAAGTTTTTCATCTTGTTATAGTTCTTCATAAAGATCGATACATTTCTTTACACTACCATTTCTAGTAGCATCTGGGATCATCACAAGAACAAGAAAAATGGCAAATTGTAACAAATTACAACCAGGATGCACAAAATGAGATGTTGCAACAAAGCAAAACTAGTCTAGAAGAGTGGCAAATGACTAAAACTATTTTCTTTCCATACAGGAGATGGCAGTTAGGCAGTAAACAGAGTCGAAAATAACATTAGGGCGATGTCTTTAACTTTGTGCTACCAGTAATTTCATGAAGGTTAATCACATTTAAAATTTCTTAAATTGACTGATTATTGACTACTGATTAATCGGTAATCGGCAAAATTGCGTATCGGCCCAACCCTAGCTATCCCTATCACCAACATTCCCATTCCCCATGGAAGTACCACCCTGATCAGCTGGTGCAACAACCTGTTCCCTACAGAGTGACCTCAGAAATAAGGAAAAAAGGTTTGAATAGGGAGGCTGCTAGAGATTCAGCAGCATGGAGAGCCACCATTAGGTGACAAAGGCCAATGCATGCAGGCATGTTGGAGCCTTTCAAAATGAAATGAAACAATCTAGGTGAAAGGGAGGGGGGGGGGAAGAACTGAGGATGAGGTGGAGGAATATATGAATGAGGAGGTTGTGAGTTGGAGAGAGGGCAGTTTGATGGCAGACAGAATGGCATAAAGGTAGTTCATTTTTGGCCATCCTTTCCAGGACTTGAGTGTCTGGCTAAAGATAGATAAGGTGACAGGTAGGTAGATAATAAATAACTTTCCTTCCAGTACTGTATTGTATAATGGTGGAGTATAAAATGACATGAAGGCACTTCATTTGTGGTCACCCTTTCCAGGATTAAGATTTCTGGCAAAAGATAGATAGATAGATGGATAAATAGGTAATAAATAACTTTGCTTCCAGGATTGTAAGATGCCAGATGACTGGGTGCATCGTATGGGTGTACACAACCTTCAGTTCAAGACCATGCAGCCTTTCTACAATGTCCTTGTGTCTGATGGATCACACAGGTACATTATGCTTTATGACTTGCTGGCTAAAACACTTCTCCTTGATACTGTACTATTTAGGCTGCCTCATTTTTGCCATCATCAGACCCTTTTATTCAGTTTACAAGAGATGTTTCGAAGTGGGAGGAATTAGTTAAAGCTGTCATCAACCCCTTTACAGCTGGGAAACTCTCCCTAAGCTGAATGCATATGTCTGTACTCTTTTCACATCAGGTTGGTACTCATTTTCATCTTTTTTCTGCAGCCTATTTGATGTAGCACAGTGGCAGAATAGGACAGTATTACAGTATGGCTCTGCATTCTTTCCATAGCACTTCATTTTGACTAGCATAATTTTTCAGTGTTTATCGGTTGTTACAACTCAGTATTCATGATGAGGAGATGGCAGTTTTAGTCCAAGTTAGAGTAAGTGCAATAAGATTAAAATAAATGACTCACTCGATGTAGTGCTACTCTCAGGTGCCTTCCCTTTCCTCTCTTCCTTCCTTCTTTTCCTCCTTCCTTTCTCTTCTGTCTTTCCTTCATTCTTTCCTCTTCCTTCTGTCTATGGGTGACTCTACACTGAGTGACAAGCCAAATGGTTTCCTGTACACCAGGAAACCATTTACTATTCTGGGTTTTAACCATTTAACCAAATTATGGTGCCTGGTGGTTTAGTGGGTAATTAAGGTGCTCCAGTCGGATTGAGCTGGTTTAGGTTTATAACCAAGGGATTGCTAGGATTTGTTGCTCATGTAATGCTGCTCAGGGATGAGTGAAGCTGGTCACACTCATCTTAAATGTCAAAACCATTTTGCCTTGTCCTGGGCTTGTACACTTGGGGCAACACTGGATTAGACGATAAATGAATGAAAAAATCATCAAATGATTCCCACATCTTCCAGAGACTACCCACTGAGACTACTTCCAATGACTACACCTCCTCACTGTTCACATCACCCCACTAAGTCTCAGTAACTAGGTGTACTGTTAAGTCTGCACTTGTTTTGTCTTCACACCTCCATCTCATGATTCTCACTTCAGTACAGTCAAATCTGTAAACATATACCTTGTTTATTGCCTGTTTTCATTGCTTTACAATATTGCATTTTGCCCACGCAAAGAGCATATACACTAGTTTTCATACATAGAGAGTCCTTTTATTGTCAGTAGGGGCAACAGCTCGTTGAACACGATCTCGCTATCATATAGCACACTTGTAACTGGTCATATCTTGCAGTTTACTCTTAACACTACCGTACTGTATAACCTCCTATATCTGGATGTCCAGTTTTAAAAAACCTTCACATTCCAAAATATTTTTTCATGCAGTAGAGTAGTGCTGATATTATCTGTCCACACACAAGCAGTGCATACTTGAAAACAAAGTTTATTTGAGGAAAAGTACTGCAGCAACTGATATGGTACTTCATTGAATTTGCTGCCCATGGTAGTGTAGGGCGATTTTTACTTGATTTTCACGTAGTTACCACTGTGATCTTCCTTGCCAAAATATTCAAGTTTTTCTAAAGCCTTTGGACCCAAACATTTTGGATCTGGGAATTTGTACTGTACTACATCTGTTTATGTGCCCACCCTCCTCAAACACCACACTTGTTGCATTTATTACAAACCCCTTTCTTGTACATGGAATAAAGTCACTGACCATTCCTCACCAATAGATCCCAATCCACCCCACTTGATGCAAGCTTTATCTTCCTTACAAATCCTTTTCAAACCCCTACACGGCATACCATCCCTCTACTTCCTGAATTTCCCCGGAGCAACTTCCTTGCTATCAGGTTATTAACAAATCTTCCGTATACAACTCCTACAGCAACTAGACATGGGTTAGTGTGAAAGGAAACTGTAATGATGAAATGATGATGATGATGATGATATAACAAAACAGGTGACATTAAGGACAAGTTTCATCCCCTTTCCAGATATGCAGCTCAGGAAAATCTTGAAGTGTCCGTGAAACCCAAGCCAGTGAATCATGGGGACATTGGTAAGTACTTCCAGGAATTCACTGGTACCCAATACATACCAAATGCCGAACTGAAGCAGCAGTACCCAGAAGATGAGCCTGTTCGGACTGACTTGTTGCGAGAGTGTGGCTTGTAGTGTGTGGGTGGATGATGGTTATGATGTTGATGATAATGGTGATGATGATGGTAGTGGTGGTGGTGATGGTCATAACTTTGATGAAATGTGAATTTAATGAGGCTTTTGTAGGTGTCTTAGTTTGTTTGGAACTCATGTTAAATTATGAAGTCAGAAACTTGATATAAATTTTTGCTTGTATATATACGTCAAAATATGGTATAGTATACACAATGAAGAAATAAAAAACAAAAATTCTCTTCCAGAGAATGTAAAAAAAAAATAAATAAATCTCAAGCTCACTTGTGTTGATGAGGTCTGGACACATCGTTTTTAAAAGACTGTGGAGAGATTCATGGACACATTCACATTTAACTCCTGGTCGTATCTGTGATTTGTTTGTGCAGGAAGGACGAAGTGAGTGAGAACTTATGCCACTTTTTTTTAAATTAAAATACAAATCTTAGGTACGTGAGGAAAATTATGAGATGTTTATGGTTTTTGCAGGAAGAACAAGAAAGGGAGAGTGAAGACTTTTGTGTGACTGTTGTTCTTCCAGCAAATATAAATCCTGAGTTATGAGAGGGAGTTAATTGTAAATATGTTTGAAAACCCCACCCACCCCACCCTAAGGTGGGGGGATATGGTGGAGAGGTATATGAATGAGGATAGTGTGATTTTGAGCAAGTGTAGCCTGATGGCAGAGGACAGGGTAATATGGAAGCAATTTGTCCAAGGCTGTAGATAGGTAGTTAAATATTGTAAACCTAAAGGAAATTGTCAGGATGTAATATGCATAACTCATTGCTAAGAAAATATTGCTGTGAGGTCTATAATGCCAACAAGGATATGAACCACAGTGTCCAAGATTATGTTGCCCTATCCAAGTATCAACTAAAATTAAACTAACATAAAGTGTTTATAGAGCTAATTAGGTATGAGGCTCAGGGAGTCAGAAAGGCAGATCAATGTCACCCCTTGAATTTGGATGTTGTCTTTTTTTTTTTTTTTCTAACAGGATTTTATTCAGGTGAGAAAAAGTGCTTTGTATGTTAGGGATTTATCAAGGCTCGATCTATCCCTCCAGTTCAGAGTATCTATCCTAAGCTGAAGAAAGTCACCTGGAGATGAAAAGGATATCCCCAGGCTGAATGGGTCAAGGTTAATTTATAGATAATTTAAGGGTGAAGTTTTTGCTCCAGGGCCTCATGTGAGTGAAGACCATAACACACACGTTGGTGGAATGTTGTAGAATTTTGAGCATGGATGAATGTATAGTTGGTTTGTTTTCATTTGATGGAAGTGGGTCCCCCAACAACATGAGGACTAAATGTGGTTACATGAATTTTAATGAGCAGTAGTTATGAGGTAGGTATAAGTCTTCCTGATTTCTTGTTAAGTAAACCCTCTAGTCACAATACATGGCCATCAGCCTAACTGAAAGGGGTTGTGGATCTTCATCAGGTTAGAACAGACTTGCTATACAGTAGCTACTAATGCACTTGGCTTGATACTGTGATCGGCTGCAACTGTATGTGATGGACCAAGGAGTAGTCTAGTACCTTCAGTACAAAAGGTGCCTGGCAGTAGCAAGAAAAATTTTAAAATTGTCTTTATACTGAAGTGGTTAATAGAGAATCCCACGGGGGGCCATATGGAGCGAACAAAATGTGAGAGATTGGCTAGGAGAGGATATGTTAGTGAAATGGAAAGGGAGAGTGGGGGAGGAACACAGAGGATGAGGTGGAGGGATAGAGTGGAGAGGTATATGAATAAGGTTGGTATACATTGGAGGGAGGACAGTATAAAGTGGACAGGGTGATATGGAGGTGATTTGTTCATGGCCAGCCCCTATGGGACAAAGGCATCTGGCTACAGACAGACAGATTTAGAGGACCAATACTAAGTTACCAAAGTCCAGAACACATAAGGATAAGTGGCCAGCTTAGGCCTTTGGTGGCAGTACATGATCAAAGAACATTCAGCCCCTTCTACTGGCTATTCCAACTCATGAATGAAGACCATGTGACACTCCAGTGAGTGTTTAAGTGTTTGGATTGGTGGTTTGTTGTCTGAAAAAATGCAAGTTTGAGCCCAAGCTGGGACCAGCAAACACTCTAGTGCTCTGGTGGTCTAATGTGTGCTAGGCAGGTAATAAAAACCTTTGTGTTGTCATATTTGTCACTTAAATATTCACTCTAGTTTGGTTATGAAGTGTTTGGTAGCTGTATGAATGAAGATAAAAGTATAATCAACCAGTCTTAAGCACAGCTTAACCTTAAGAAAGTTTATAAATATCCCTTTGAAAACCTAAGGGGGCAGTTGGAGGTATTTAATATTATGTATTGCCCCCTGCAGCTTAGACTGTTTACTTACCCTTAAATATTCAAATGATCTGAACTATGGTATCCTGGCCTCAAATCCATTCACCTCACGAAGGATAACACGAGACTGAATTATTATTACAGGCAGTCCTTATTATATGTCAGGGATGTGATTTAAAATACACATATACAGTTAGTACAGAAAATTGAGATGACTGGCCAGTTTGTTTTTAAGATAGCAGTAGCATTGAAAATTTAGTAAACAGTTTTTCTAAACCTTACTTGCAACTTAATAACTAAAAAGAACTACAAAAAGCAACATATACTAAGGACTTACTGCGTTATGCATGCATATGTCTATTTAAACTTATATTTATTTGTATGTACATATATCCAGTGTATGTATAGTATGTACTCAATACTGTATATATTTTGATGAGGATGGAATGAATAAAGCTTTACTATGTTGGCAGGGAACATACTGTACTATATATATAATGTACAGCACATACAAACTCTTGTATATCATTTCTTTTTAGAAATTGTTTGTCTGTGTGAATTAATGTGATAACAGTGTTTTGTGTTTTTTACTAAGCCAAACATTTTGTATTTTTAGATGGTCTTTACAACTGAGATTATATGGAATATTTCACTGCCTGTGGCAGTTGTTTTTATCTCCTTCAGTCCAATTACAATTTTTATTTTATTCTTGCTGTCTCTAGATGATATTATTAAACAAAAAAGTATCTGCACAAATCAAGGTGTAAGTAAAGGCTGTATCAAACCTCTACAGTTCAAACAGTTTCTGCACAGCTGAATAAAATTGTCTGGAGATAGCAAGAATAAAATTATTATTAGGGCAATGACTGGTATGCCTGACAAATTGGTTAATTAAAGCATCATGTAAAGATAAAGGTGCTTACCTCTGAGTGATGCTTTAATTAACTAAAAATTAAGTTTGAAGATACTCCATTGAATTGAAGGGTTTAATATGTGTCCAGTGTATTTATGTATAAAGTACACATTGTGTACTGTACATAGTGTCTCAGTCAGGATTCAATTTCCTTCATTTTTTTATTTTATTTTTTCAGCTTGAATATCATCTTAATGTTACAGTGTGAGGCATAAGTTTAACCCATGGAGTGCACAATTATCAATTTATTTATATATTTATTTTTACTTGAATGTCTTATGTTACAGTGTGATTCTTAAGTTTAATCCATGAAGTGCCAGTTCCCTGCACTTGCAGTCTTTCCAGTGTGCCAGGTTGAGGTGCAGGTTTGTTTGGCTAGGCCTGAGCTGTGACTCACACTCCACAGGTTAACTCCTTCAGACCAAGGATGTCTTGGGCATACCACTGTTTGATTTATTCGAGGGATCCCAGGAAATAATTTCTTATTGTGGGTGGTAACCGTGTAACCAAATCACATGAGGTGGTTTAGTAGGCTAAGCTGCTTCAACTAGGTGGAGCCTGTATTAGTTCAGTCACAGAGGTGGCTTGGGTTTATTGCTCATGTAATACCGCTCAGGGGCTGGCAAGGCTGGTCGTCATCATCATCATCGTCATCATCATCTAATCACTGTTGCCTTAAATGTTGGGACTGAGTAGCCTAGCCTTGGGTCTCTGAACTCTTTTTTTTATATGGGCAAAATGAGATTGGATAATGATGATGATGATGATTGCATTCAATTCTTACAATGAAGGAGTTAACCAAGGTGTTATACAACTTCTCCATAAAAAAAAAAAAATCACTGGGAGATAGCTGGAATACAGTGGAAAATATACCATCAGTTAGAAAGTTTGAGAAAAATAAAAAATAAAAAATTGTCCATAGGTGAATAAAATTGCATGGAGACAGCAAAAACTTGAGAGAATAATATACAGATCTTATGCTTCAAGGGATTAAGTAGAGCAGTGACTGACTGAAGGTACAGTTAGCATCAGAAGTACTGTTGCTGCTTCTGTTTTTTGTCTCCATAAACTGTGAAAATCGACATGATGAATCTGTAGTGATCCACAGTAATGACGCTGACAGTGTCAATTGCTGCAGATTTCCCACAGCAGTTTTCTAGTTCCCTGGAGAGAAAAGTAGGAAATGTAATGGAACTTTTGATGATAATTGTACATTAGAGTGGAGCTTATTATTTGACTTTTTTAAATATTACCTTCTTACCCCATAATTTTGTTCGAATACATGGGGGGAGGGGAATCAGGCCAAATATCAATGAATTTGGTGAACATTTACTGGTAGCTCAACAACAGTGATGTTCTTAATTCATCTAATAATGTTTCTGAATATGGCAGTCTTGAATATAGTGAACCATATCACTATACCAGTAAGAAATGCACTCAATAAAGTCATATTATTGTATCATGAATCATCCTGTATTTTAGCTAATGATGTAAGCCTGCTGCAGGATATTCATACATGCATGTTGCATCAGTGTCACTTGGACAGTACAATGACATCATCATTTTTGCCCCATATATTTATAATTCATCTATGTGTTTTCTATCTATTTATCTATTTATTGCCAGATGCCATAATCCCGTAAGGGGTGACCATTTGACTTTGAATTATTTATTTTACAGGGAGGGGCACTAACCCTCCACCAACCCACTTGTTGACACGTAGGGAGCACGTATGGTTTGGTTATATGGTTGCCACCCAGCGTTGTAAATGGTTTCTTGGCTTACAGGAAACCATCTGGCTTGTCACTCAATGTAACGCCACCTATAAAGGAAAGAAAAGCAATAAGAAGTGACAGGAAAGATAGGAGAAATAGGAAGAGAGGAGGGCAGGCACAGAAAAAGAATGATAAAGGCAAAGGAAGAAGTAGGCAGCACACTATATGTGTGTTTTACTGAATAAAAAATTCTGTCATAAAAGAGCTATACTGGTTCTACTGAAGCTTATTTGTAACAAGTACAAAATTGTTGTTCCTGTCAGAAGACAGGAAGGTGAAGAATCTTGAAAGATGTTGTTGAATGGAAGATGTGCAAAGAAGGGAAACTGAAGCAGTAGCACTGACATCATCATCAGGTGCTAGCTGTAGTGAAGAGGATGCAGGCAGTAGTCAGTACAAAACAGCTAGTGACCTAGGTGATGAAGGCTGCACGTTTCAGGCATCAACAAAGAGAAAGGGTGGTAGAAAGAGTGTTATCACTCCACATCTTGCAGCAGCTTTAAACAAAACGAAGACCATATCGGAAAACAACATTTGTCACTGCTAAAATAGCTAAGGGTTTAGGCCACAACACTGATATCTTGCTGTCAGTCATGACTCAATTCGCAGACAGAAAATAAGATACAGGGCTAAACAAGCAGCAGAGTTAGAAGCAGAGTTCCAAAGTAATGTACCTTTGGTTGTTCACTGGGATGGCGCACTTATTGCTGACCTGACTAGCAAAGTTGATCAACTTCCAGTAACAGTCTCTGGCAGAGGACTTTCTCAGTTGCTAACAGTCGCAGGCTGCCAAGCGGAACTGGCGAGACCCAGACAGCAGCCATCCAGAGGGCATCGGAAGACTGAAGTGTAGCTAACAGTGTTTGTGCTATGTACTTTGATACGACCAGCACAAACACCAGTCGGATTGCTGGCATTTCTGTCCTCTTCGAACTAAAGCTTGGTAAGGAGTTGCTATCATTAGTGTGTTGACATCACATCATGTGCAGTGTTTCAAGTATGTCTGGATATCACATTATGTCCTGAGGTTCCTCTCTTCATCTTAGTGTTTCAAAGAATACTGGGCATTTGTTGTTCAAGAGAAATATGAAACAGGAAAGGCGAACAATACTGTACTATATTTGGGCTAGTTGAAGACGTTAGTGAAAGCACCATCGAGTTTGCAATTAGACATGTGGAAGAGAACCAACAAAGAGACGACTGTAGTGAGTTTCTGGAATTGGTCATTGTCTTTCTTGGAGTTGTTCCAGCAAGAGGACCTTGATTCATGGCACCTGGGGCCATGCATCATGCTCGAAGGATGTCTAAAGTTATTTGTCACTTGAAGATCTGGGTGTTTCGAGGCCAATTCACCCTGACACCGAAAGAAGTGAAGGGACTCCAAGAAGTGTGTGTTTTTGCAGTATGTGTTTATCTGAGGACTTGGATAATGGCTCCTCTAGCAGCCAATGCTCCATACAGCAACTTCCTGCTATTCAAATCACTTTGAATCACACCACAATCAACCCTGCAGTATCAAAGGTTACAGCACAGTAGTTTTCTAATCACTTGTGGTACCTGTCACTGGAACTAAGCTAGTTGGATTAGCTCTATTTGACAGCCAAGTAAGTACTTCAACAGTGAGGCTGATGGTGAGCACCTAGAAAAAGGATGAAGTTGACAAGGGTCATACAAAACGAATCAGTGTCAATTTTAAGTCATTCAGGGACCAGACCCTTGAAGATTTTGTCTCAGTCAAGAGTATGGTTCTGTTTAAAATAATGGAGCTTCCAGACTCATTTCTCAAAGTCGATCCAGACATGGGAGACATGGGAAGACTTTCAGGAAGTTTCAAAGACTGTCTGCGCCATCAAAGTAGTGAATGATCATGCTGAATATGGCGTTGCTTTGATTCAGAATGCAGTGGCCTTTTGACAAAAGTCAAGTCACAACTTCAGTTCTTATTACAAATCAGTGAGCAGCACCGGCAGCTTTATCCAGACAGCAAGAGACAGACATTGATTGGACCCTGTGGATTATACTGATTTTGTTACTTTTGTACATCCTATAAGACATGTATGTGACAAGATGAATGTAAATATCAACATAAGCAATTATGTTTTCCTTGTCCTTCTGCCTATGTGTGACTTTACACTCCCTCTTCTGTCTTTCTTGCCTTCATTCTTTCCTCGTCCTTTTGCCTGTGGGTGACTCTACACTGAGTGACAAGCCAAATGGTTTCCCGTACACCATGAAACCATTTAGTACGCTGGGTGGTAACCGCATAACCAAATTTTGGCGCCTGGTGGTTTAGTGGGTAATTACGGCTCTCCAATCGGATTGAGCTGGTGAAGGTTTATATCCAAGGGGTGGTTGGGGTTTATTGCTCATGTAGTGCCATTCAGGGATGAGTGAGGCTGGTCACTCTCATCTTAAATGTCATGACCAACTTGCCTAGCCCCGGGCTCCTACTCTCCACTGTGGGGCGACATAGGATTGGATATTGAATGAATGCAATTATGTTACATAATAAGAAAATTGTACACAGTTTGTTTCTGCATTTTTGGTAACAAATTTGTCATTTCTTTATTCTTTGTGATGATTGAGCTACCTGTAAATATTAAACTAGAAGGTTCAAACTATTTTTGAAATGTTTTACCTGATATGGAAGATTTTTAAGGGGTAATGATGTGGAAGATTTTTAAGGGGTAAGACTTATGGGGAAAAAAAAAAAATCCATCTTTTAAACTCCACCCCACCGTACATTGTTTATAAGTATAAAACTGATTAGCCCCTTTGTGCTAAAACTTTGCCTAGGTTAAATGAAGTGTATGGTTCTGACAGGAATAGAATGATGACATCATTCTGGGCAAATAGGTATGTAAAAATTAAGCCATTCACTCCATTGTATTCTTGTAATTGTGGCCCCCAGGTCATCTGAAATGTGAACCAGGTAGACTGCAGGCTTAAGTTATCCTTCTGCAGTCCATCATCCTCCTTTCAGGGGACAGGCAAGTAGCTGAGGGACATGTGTACAGTGATCCCCTGGTTATATCAGTTTTCATAATCACTGCAAGGTGAAAATCTGCACTCCTGCTGTTGTCACACATTTTTTGGCTAAAATACATTATCGCTTACCCGAGCTTGTTTCCGCCAACAATGATAGCACAGAATCTGTGGCGTCTGATGTCTTTGAAGGATTCAAAGTTGAGTCCCTGTTTGAGGAGTTAATCGCAGGTGGAGGAGACCATTAACCCTCCACCCCTAACCTCAGAACCCCTTACCTGATGCCTTTCTCAGGTCCCTGTGGTATGTATTTCTTCCTTATTGTGCTCTTTTTATCGTTTTCTATTAACCTGACCATGCCTGTGTGTGTTTCTGACATTTACCATAACATTATATGCCATATATATTTAGTGGATCTAAATTGTTATAAAAGGGAAAATTAGGGTTTATGAGCGGGGTGCCCAGTACCAACTAGGATAAATCCTATAGGTTCTATGCTTTCGTTATCGTGCAGTTTTGATATCACACACTAGGCTCGGTACCATTTATGTGCGATAACCAGGGGATCACTGTAAACCAGGTACTTGAGTCACCCAGTTATATCTGTGCCACCACATGAAGGCGGCCATTTCCAGAAGGGTTGAGCCAATTAACCTGTACCACGCTAGCAACATAGATCTACGACCCCCCTATAAAGTGCCAGTGACGTAGATCTATGTCCTGCAGCACTGAGAAGCCATTGTAAGCAACCAAAGTAAGATGGAAAGTAATAACTTATCTTGATAACTTCAGACATTTTTCTGCTATGCTTACAACGCTGATTTAGGAGTGTGGGAGGCAAGTGACAGTCCTCGCAGGCTCACACCCACTCTGCTTTCTCAGTAACCTTGAAGATTTCGGAGGTCGAGTGGCACCAACCTTACTCAATTCAGCCAACTCTCTGGCTTTGGTGATTGCTTTTATTAGTGCCAGCGATCTTATATCGCTGTATTAAGCCCATTTAGTCTAAAAAAAAAAATGCAAAATTGTTTCACAGGCTCACAACCACTCTGCTCTCTCAGTAACCTTGAAGAGTTCAGAGGAAAAGTGGCACCAACCTGACTCGATTCAATCATCTTTCTGGCTTTGGTGATTAATGTGTGCCAGGGATCTTACATTCATGTATTAAGCACATTTAGCCAGAAAACAAAAAATCCAAAATTGACCAGTGTAGAGGGGTATCTTCCCCCCCCCCCAGCGTGGTATGAGTTAATCGGCAGGTAATCAGTACTTGGCCTAATTGGCCACATTGCCAATTAATCGGTAATTGGCTTTGACCAATTAATCGGGGCCAATTAGTTGAAGAAGCTTATGCCGTCTTTTATACTAACCTGCATAATGCATTATGTCAGTATGTGAATATAGTAATGTTACCAAAACTCCGATACGCTCTCCAGCCAATCACACACTATACAGTATTAAGAACCCAGACTAATAAGTTAGGAGAGGGCTTGAGAGATCGATACATTTTCTATTCACTATCATTTCTTGTTGCATCTAGGATCACCACAAAAACAAGAAAAATGGCTAATTGTAACAAATTACAACCAGGATGCACAGAATGAGATGTTGCAACAAAGCAAAACTAGTCTAGAAGAGTGGCAAATGACTAAAACTATTTTCTTTCCATACAGGAGATGGCAGTTGGGCAATTAACAAAATTGAAAATAACATTATGGCCATGTCTTTAATTTTGTCTATCTATCTATCTATCTTTAACTTTGTGCTACCAGTAATTTCATGAAGATTAATCACCTTTAAGATTTCTTAATTATCGGATGATTAATTGGTATCGGCTGATTATTGACTACCGATTATTCAGTAATTAGCAATTGTTTTTCAGTCCAGCCCTACTCTCCATCACCTCCACTTGCTGCCTTCAGTCAGTTATATTTTGATCTACAGCAGACTTCTTATTGCAGAAGGGGTCATTGGAATTGTATTCTAATCACTTTAATACAAGTAGTCTACATTGCTAAAGAATAATTGTCTGATGGCAGAGTGAGTGATATACAGTATAAAGCATGCCATTGGAAGGAGGGAGTTAAATTCCTGATTGATAATTACAGAATATGATGCCTTCATTCTGATGACATACAGTACAGTATTGTTGTTCTATTTTTGCTGTCACCAGACAGTTTTATTTTGAAGGGGAGACTTTCTTATCTGGTGAGGTATGATCCATCCTAAATTTATGCTTTCTTGTTTAAAATGTCTCCCCAGAGTTGGAAAAAAAATTGTCAAGGCAGTCAGTGTACAGTATTTTGATTAAGCACATAGTTGGACCGAAGGGGTTAATGACTGACCTAAAAAAAAAAATATACAGAGGAAAAAGTGATAAAAAGATAAGACCATAAAGACAATTCTTAAAATCCTGTATAATCGAGAAACTATAGATACAGTATATTATTATCTAATGTTTAACACCCCTAGCCTGAGGATTTGATGTCAGCTGGAGAAAAAAAGAAAATAAATTAAAAAATACAAAATAAAATAAAATCCTGACACTGAAGGGGATGCTGGAGACTACCTAACCCCTTCACAGAGTTGAGTGGTGCTGGAAAGAGATGCCTTCATGCTGGTGGCACTGATATAACCAGTTGGCTCTGCCTGGTTATACAAACATCCTTCAGTTCTTTGCCTGTCTCTCAGAAAGGAGGATGGTGGACTGCAGGAGGACAGTTTAAGCCTCTGCAGTTCACCAGGTTCATGTTTGAGGTTGCAACTATTACTATAATGATGGGTCTCCAAACTAAATAAAATCACTTTGATGACCAGAATATATTTTTAAAAAAGTTTGGGCTGGAATGGTTAACTACATCAGTTGTGATTTATTTTTACTTCTATTATTGCTACTTCCAGATGATTTATTTCAACTCAGGGAAAGCCTGTCATACTGAAGGACTTAATGAAGGGTAGATCCAACATCCCCAATTTAATGTCTCTCCTAAGCTGAATAAAATCATCTCTAAACATCAAGAACAAAATGAAAAACAGATGATGATATTGACAATACTGTACAATGATAAATTATGATAATCATCTTCTGATGTGAAATATTCATCTCCTCAGTCTGAGGACATTTTTCCATGTTACTCTTGGCATCTCCAAATAATGCAGTTCAACTTAGGGATACACATTGAACATGAGAGGTTAAATAAAGCCTTAATTCATGCCTTGATCACAAGACATCTTCCCTAAAGCTAAAGAAAGTCACTTGGTAGCATTCAGAAAATTGGAGTTGATGTAGTAGTAGTAGTTGCAACCCCAGGCTCATCTCATTGTTCAGCCACTGGACTGCAGGTTGAAGTTGCCCTACTGCAGCCCACCATCCTCCTTTTGAGAGATGGGGAGGGAGTTGAGGGTTGTTTGTGTATCCAGGTAGTGGAATCACCTGGTCACATCAATACCACTACATGAAGGCATCCCTCTTCAGCACTAGAGATGAAGTACTCAACCCCGTGTGAATATTTCATAGTGCAAGAAGAGTTGTGACAATAATCTTTGTATAACGTGTTGACTTATAATCTAACATGTATGTACAATTTGTACTGTGCTCAATGTGAACAGCTTGGTTGTCAGTGTGTAAACTGTATAAAATTTTATCATTTCCACAGTAGTTTCTAAATTCATACTAGTTAACTTTGAAATATTGTACAGTAAGCCCTATTTGTAAGTCTCCAAGTCACCTATGTTCTGTTTTCTATAGGGAGAAGCATATGTGGTTGTTTATGCTTGTGAGAGAGATTGAGGAACTGAGGGATGGAGTGGTAATGGAATGTGCATGCAGTCCATTTATTTGGGTAATCTTTTGCTAATATTCCTTCCCCCCCCCCACCTTTTTTTTATGATAATGATGATGATTGGTGATGATGATGATGTCTGATTTTGATGAAAAATTTTGATGATGATGATGAGATAATGATGATGATTGGTACTGATGAAGAATATTGATGATATGTTGATGATAATAATGGTGATGAAGATAATCTGAGGCCCAAGAATAATGTATTTTCTTTCCTAATGATCAGATTGAAGCAAAATTCAGTAAATATTTTGTTATTTCTTTACAGTATATCCAGTTACACATAGCCAAACCCAGTGTTTCATACAAGTGGATGCAGATGATATTGTATTGTTAAGTGAAGACGAAGGGGAATTGCAAGGCTTGGTGAATGACCTTGAGAGAGTGTGTAAGAAATGGAATCTAAAGATGCATGTGAGGAAGAGTAAAGTTATGGTCTTCAAGAGAAAAATGCAGAGCGATGTTGGATGATGTGAAAATGGAAAATGTGAGTGCATTTAAGTACTTGGATAGTGTGATGAGTAAGGATGGAAGTTTGAAGGATGAAGTGCTTGAAAGGGTTCAGCAAGGAAGAAAGGTTGCTGGTACTTTGAAAGCAGTGATAAGAAATGGGGAGGTGAGCATGGAAGTAAAAAAAGTCACTGCATGACAGTATTGTGATACCAACTCTAACATATGGAAGTGAAGCCTGGACCTTCTCAGGATGCAAGTCAAGACTGAGAGCAGTGGAAATGAGTTACTTGAGAGGAGCATGTGGAGTTACATGGAGAGACAGACTGACAAATAAGGAAGTGAAGGAACATTGTGGTGTGGATGTGGATGTGATAGGAAGCATTAGGAGAATCACTGAGGTGGTTTGGCTATGTGGAGAGGGTGGAGAGCAAGAGACTAATAAGGAGAGTGTATGTGAGTGAGGTAGAGGGGGAGAGAGGGATGGGGAGACTGGGGATGAGGTGGAGGGATGGAGTGGAGAGGTATATGAGAGAGGGAGATGTGAGCTGGGGGGAGGGCAGCAAAATGGCAGAGATCAGGGTGACATGGAGGTGATTTGTCTGTGGTCACCTCTCATGGGATTAAGGCATCTGCCAGTAGATAGAGAGCTAGATGTTTGGTGCAATGTATCCTCTTAGCTACAGTCTCCCAAATAACGTCTTTCAGCTTTTTTATTTTATTTTCCCTTAAGGTGGCCCCACATGAAAAAAATTGGCAGTGATAACTCAGAAAAATAAACAGTATCATATGTACTCAGTTTTTGAGTATGACATCATCACTAAGTGAGTGCAGTACAGTAGCCCAACTGACAACTACTAAACATTGTGTAGGCAAGAGACTGGCATTTAATTTCTCACAATTATTTCTTTAAATTCATATGTTGAGGGTGTTTCTCAAGTACAGTATATAACTGATATAGAAAGAGCTGTGTAAGTTTGGGTTCATTTTAAATCTCTTCATTAATAATGGATGCACTGGTGTTATTCTGGGTCTCAGAGTAGTGAATCACTGTGTAATAAATCCACATTGAATTGGTGGCAATCATCATCCACTCACAAAGTAGTGATGCTTGTTTCTTCCCTAACCTTTATCATTCTTTTTCTGTGTCTGGCCTCCTCTCATCATGTTTCTCCCGTCCTCTCTGTCACGTTTTATTACTCTTCTCTCTACTTCAGGTGACTCTACACTAAGTGAAAACCTAATGGTTTCATGTAACCCAGGAAACCACTTGTGACACTCTATCTATCTATTGCCAGACACCATAATCCCATAAGGGGTAGCCATTTGACTTTGAGTTATTTATTTTACGGGGAGGGGCACTAACCCTCCACCAACCCACTTGTTGACACGTAGGGAGCACGTATGGTTTGGTTATATGGTTACCACCCAGCGTTGTAAATGGTTTCTTGGCTTACAGGAAACCATTTGGCTTGTCACTCAATGTAAAGCCAAGGAAAGAAAAGCAGTAAGAAGTGACAGGAAAGATGGGAGAAATAGGAAGAGAGGAGGGCAGGCACAGAAAAAGAATGATAAAGGCTAAGGAAGAAGTAGGCAGCACTACATCAAGTGAGTGGATGATGGTCGCCACCACCTACCACACACCACTTGTGACACTGGGTGATAACCATAAAACCAAAACATGGTGTGATGTGGAGGCTAGTATGGTGGCCCTGTTAGTAGGGTGGAGAGACACAAATGCAGTATCCACCTGGAACCAAACATCCGCACTCTTCCCCATCCCTCATTGCTGTGAGACGCTGTCTTCTGCAAGGGAACATCAATTCATTGCAGAGGACAGTTGCTTGCATGCAGTTCATAGGTTTGCTCAGCCAGACAGTCCAGGGTTACTCAGCAATAACAGCTTATTAAACTTGCATTGCTATGTACAAAACTAATTTGCCAGTTTCACCTAATTTACAGTGATAATTAAGTTGAAAAAGATATATTTTGAAGCATATCTGTGACTTACATCAAGAACTACTATAAACTTTTGAGCTTAGCACCTTCAGTCCAGTGATGTATTTTTATGTTTCATTCTTGCTGTTTCCAGATAATTCTGTTCAGCTTAGGACAGCACCACAGTACTAGAGATAATGAAGACTATGTCTAACCCATAAGGTCTAACAGTCTAAGATGAATTATAATTCTCTGAGGGCATCAAGAATAATATGAAAAAGATGTTGGACAGAAGAGGATCAGGGTGTGTATAAGATTGCTTTTTTATATTTGTGTTGTTATTATTATACAGCTGACCAACATTTCAAAACAAAATTGGAGTGAATAAAAAAGTGAAAAATACAACAACAAAACAACTTCTGATGATACTGGAGACACTTTTATCCTTAATAAATATGTTCAGGAACAATCTGGTGATGATGTGGATGTACTGGAAAGTGTTAATGTACCCTGAGATGGTTTAGCCATGTGAAGAGAAGAGAGAATGAGACTGGCTAAGTCTGTGTATGTGAGTGAGGATGAGGGAGAGAGGAGGATGGGGAGGAGGGATAGAGTGGAGAGGATGGTATGAGTTGGAGGGGGGGTATCCTGATGGTCGAGGAATGGGTGACATGGAGAGGATGCTGTGAGTTAGAGGGAGAGCAGCCTGATGGTGGGGGACAGGATGATGAAAAAGACATTTTATTTGTGGCCACCTTTTGTGGGTAAAAATAGATGAACATGCACCCTGGATCCCCATTCCATGCATCATTATTCTTAGCCCTTCAGAGTGGTGACGGTGTGTATAGTGTATTCTTGCTCTCACTTGAGAGGTTTGGTCAGCATAGGAGGGATTTTTCAAATTTCATTAAGCTCTTCTTGTCTGTGGGTCTCTCCTGAACTGAATGAAATACCTGTACAGTACTTATCTGGTTGTTGTTTTTGCTCTGCCCAGGTCTGTCTGGCTGAGCAGACCCATCAGTCACAAGCAAGCAGCCACCTTCCTGTTGCAGATAGTGCCTTCCCAAGGAAGAAACAAAGTCCTTCAGTATGGTAAGATGCAGAGAGAAAGGAGGCAGCATAGCCCCCAAGACGACGATCTATGTATATGTCTATCTATCTATCTACTGCCAGACGCCATAATCTCGTAAGGGGTGGCCATTTGACTTTGAGTTATTTGTTTTACAGGGAGGGGCACTAACCCTCCACCAACCCACTTAACCAAAATGAAGCATAACAAATTTATCACTGGTCTGGTGAGATTCAGTCTCAGCCCCTAGTGCTCCAAACATGTGCACATTATCACTGAGCCAAAGAGAGGATCCCTGCTTTGCCTCTGGGCATTTTTTATTTTTGTTTTTTTAATAGACCCCATTACATCATGTATAAGTAATAATGTCACCCTGGACTTTAACTACTTGGTAAGCATGGTTGAGTTCCCTGCCTGGGAGTGTTGTGCAAGGCCATCTATTTGAGCATGGCCCCAAGTCACTTCCTGGGGGCTGGGTGGCTCAGTGGAAGAGCATCTGACTCGAGACCAAAGGTTTGAGAATTTGCATCCCGCCCAGGTAGCTGCCCTTGTCCTTTGTCCGTTCCGTTGTCATCAACTTTTGGTCAGTCCTGGTCCGAGGCTTCCTGTTTGTATTTTTAGTTAGTTGTTTTTACGGGGTGGGGCACTAACCCACCACCAACCCTTTTAGTCGCCTCTTATGACAAGCAGGGATACTGGGGGAGAATTCTTGAAAAAAACCCTACCCCCAGGCAGGGGGGTGTATATATATATATATATATATAGGTGAGTCTCTTGAGTGTGTGGAGGAGTTTTGTTATCTGGGAGACATGTTATGTGCCGGAGGTGGGGCTGGAGTTAGCTCGGTTGCTAGAGTGAGAAGTGGTTGGAAGAAGTTTAGGGAGCTGTTGCCTCTCCTGACATTGAGAGGACTCTCCTTACATGCTGGGGGGTCTTTGTATGCAGCATGTGTTAGGAGTGTGATGCTGTATGGTAGTGAGACCTGGGCAGTAAAGGAAGAAGATATTCGCAGGTTTAAACGTACAGAAATGACAATGATTAGGTGGATGTGCAGTGCGTCCCTGCGTGCAAGGCCTGGGGGGGCTGGGTTTACGATAGAAGAGTTGAGAGGTAGGATGGGACTGGAGTGTATTGGTGTTGTGATGAGGAGAGGTAGGCTGAGGTGGTTTGGACATGTGGAGAGGATGGGGGATGATAATTGGGTACAGAGGGTGAGAAGTGTTAATATTGGGGGAGGGGT
>JAGKTI010000795.1:45095-87591 GCA_018397915.1 Birgus latro | reverse complement strand
CATCATCATCATCACGTATATAAAAGTGGTTATTAATGTATTATAGTGGAATTTTATTCACACTTGAGCTTTATCAAATGAACTTCTTCAATCACTGCTTGAGCAGCATCCTCCGCCATCTTGAATGTTTTGGTTGGTCAGCTGATGTGTCCACTTGGCCAAGCTATTTTTCTCTCGATCTACAAGGCTGGTGCATGATAGCAGGCATTTAGTGCATGATAAAGGAATTTGGGTAGGTTTTTTATACATGCGTGATAGCGGTAAAACGCTATAGCGGAACCCGCGATAGACGAGGGTTGGGTTACAATATATTGTACTGCACTATATTCCAACATACTGTACTGCACTATATTACAACATATTGTACTGCACTATATTCCAACATACTGCGCTTCATGTATATGACAATATACTGTACTGCACTATATTATAAGATGCCATACTATACAATATTACAACATACTACGCTACACTGTTCAACGCTACACAGTACTGAACAACACAGCAGTGATTCTCAAACTTTTTGGCCCGCGACCCCCAAATGCACCAAAGTGGTGACATGTAGAGGTGTTTGGTATGTAGGAGGACTGCTGGGCCTTGATAGCAGGCTATGAAAGCCTATGCCCAGAGTCGGACACATAAAAAAAATAAAAACTGTTGGTAGAGATTTGCAATTTTGTGTGTACATTCTCTCTCTCTCTCTCTCATTTATTTTCGGCCCCTTCCATCCTGCGGAAGTGAGGGTGCAACTTTGCCGAGTGTTTTATCAAGGCACTTGATCCGACATTGCTGAAATGACTGGATGGCCAATTATACCCGTAAAAAAAAAAAAATTGTGCCTGGTCATGCAAGCATCCCTCAACTCCCTCCACATCCCCCGAAAGAAGGATGGAATGCAGGATGAGAGCAGCTTCAATCAGTAGTCGGGTTCACGTTTCAGATGAGCCTGGGGTTGCAACTACTACTATTATACTCCTTTCACCTTAATTTGACCCAGATTTTCATCTTTTCCCAGCTTATTTTATGTTGCTGAGTGGCAGAAAAATATAATACTATGACTACATTCTTTCCGTAGCATTTCGTCATGAGTAACATCATATATTAGTGTTAATCCACTGTTATAACTCTGCATTCAAGACAGAGAGATGGTTATTTTAGACCAAGTTGGAGTGAAATGAGTTTTGGAAGGGGTGGAAGAAAACCTGACGAGAATGCCTGATATGTCATGGAAATAGGTTTGTTTTTGTCTAACTGGGTCACTGTTACAACCATAAGGTAGGGATGAGTGTCCTTGGTTACTAGTCAAATTTATCCTCCAGTCTTTTTGCACTTAGCCGTCCATTGAACTGAAAGGGGTTTACGAATCTTTGGCCCATAAAAACAAACCAACTATGGTACACACCTAGAGAGAGGGGAGAAGGAAAATGCAGAGCAAAAGCAAAAGTAGACTAGTGTTGACTGAATGTGTACTGTAGGTGACATCGTCTGTAAAGGATTTGCCTGATATGACATTGGTACAACAGGAAACGGTAGTGATGGTAGCAGTAGTAGTAGTAGTAGTATAGTACATGTACTGTATTTGCAACCTTAGTCTCATCTGAATGTAAGCCTACTAGATTACATGGTGAAGTTTCCCACCTGCAGTCCATCATCTTCATTTGGAGGGATAGGGAGAGATAAGTACTTTTGTACAACCAGACCTCCACCATTCACCTATATTAGTGCCACCACATGAAGGCGCCCGTCTCCAGAAGAAAGCAGTAGAAGGCTGCAGCGAATGTAGATGCCACCATGTATCAAAAGTTTCCCTGATAAGACACAGGTACAGCAGAAGGCAGCAAAAAGGTACAGCAGTGAGCGAGTGAGACAGAGTTGTATTCACCTCTTCCTTAGCATTTTAAGAATGAATTTCATTGATGTTTTCAAAAGCTCTCCTAGGGGAGTCTACAGGGAGGTGTGCGAACAGGATAATGAAATACCCACCCCAAGGAGGGACCACAGGGAGGCGCATATAAAGGGCCCGGACAAGACAGGCTTACGTCCCCCACCACCATGTGTCCCTCTTCCCCTCAATGGAGCCCACGGGAGATGTGCAGTCCCTCTGCACCACTCTCAGGCCAGACCAGCACTTGCCAGGATCGGGGTGGGACCTGCTACTTAACAGTCTCAGGTAGAACCGTGACAACAGCCAACGTCAGTGTCAGGAAAGACCAGCCACTGTACGTCTCTCATCTACCACCCCCTGCAGAACTGTGGCAACGGCCACCGTCCGCACCGGGGAGGGAACGGCCACTGTACGTCCCTCATCTGCAGCCTCCGCTGGGAGCAGGACCACGGTGACGGCCACCGTACGCTCCGGGGAAGAATCTGCTGCGCCCACCAGCACAAGCAGAACCACGGCGATGGCGCACCGTCCACAGCGGGGAGGGAACAGCCACTGTACGTCCCTCATCCAATGCCTCTGCTGTAAGCAGGACTGCGGCAACGGCTGCCATCTGTGCTGGGGAAGGAATGGCCACTGTATGTCCCTCACCTTCCATCCCTTGCTTGCTTCACTCTTCCAGAGGCCGAGTGGGACACCCCTCTCTCTCTCTCCTTACAAAGCCAGAGAGCCAGTGAAGGCGCAACTGGAGAGGATCTGGAGCGGCCCCGTCGTGAACCTGGGGATTCGCTCTCTGCAGCCAACGCCCCCACGTCACACCTCACTGTTGGAATCCTGGGGGAGGAGACGCTGCAGGCAGCCCCTGACGGCCTCACGACCTGAGAGAAGCTGCAGCTCCCCCAGCCATCCAGGGGCGGCCCCAGGACTCCAGGACGAGACCTCCCCAGCCCCACCGCCAAGCAGTCCTCCTCCAGGAGCAGGCACAGGGATGCACACCTGTTCTCCCTGCTTGGCCCCAGTCCCGAGGGCCGATCCACCCACCGAGGCCCCACCAGGTAAAGGCCTCTCTCTACACCGCCCAGCACCCAACCTTCAACGACCCGGCCACTGATGGCGGTCCCGTGCCTCGTGTGGGAGAGCACTTCTGACGGGACCCCTCCCACACCTGGACGACACCTGCAGCTGCCCAGCCACTAGTAGCCCAACCCGGATTCCCTGTGTAATCTGTATATTGTATTGTGTCTGGCATTGTAACTTTTAATGGTAATACACGTGTAAGGTTGGTCAGCCCGAGTTGCATGCTCTAGACCCGGTCTTGAAGGGAACCCCAGACCCAGTGCTCGTGTACAGAGAACAAGGAGTTGAGCTCTGAACACGTAGCATAACAGAAACCCTGCTAAAGAGCAGACGTGACCATGATTAGCTATGGTAGTATGTTTTATGATGAATGAAGAGTAACTTATGAGTGCTCCACGCATCAATTATACTGTTTACTAGGAGTGTAGGAACCCTGATATTTAGGGCAAGGGTAACCAGTCTCTCTTCCCTAAATGCGTTATGCGAGTAGAGCAGAGGAGGGGGGGGGGGGTAGGGGGCAGCGGCTTGAGACCGCGAGGTCCACTCGAGACGAGAGTTCTCGCCCCACCCGGGTAGGTGCCTCGTTGGGAGTAGCGCTCTCTCGTCACCGCAGCAGGGCTGTATGATCTATCAAGGTCTACCTCTGGTGATTATTCCCTTTTGCGAGTAGCAAATTCCAACCATCCTTAGGCATGAATCATTACAGGTCCTAACCCACTCGACCATCAAACGTCCATTCATTGAGTTGTAGGCTACGTCTTCCACGTTGTAAACGGTTTCCTGAGCTGATGAAAGTGGCTTGTCACCTGAGGGTAGCACTATATCAAGTGGGAAGATGGTGGACGTATCCTCAACTACAGTCCCGCAAAGCGAAATGGTAGTCATTCAGTTAAACGACTATGACGCCAAACTTTAATGAGGAATGAAGCTTAGGTTATGACTGGTTGCCAAGTGCTTTTACCTTGATAAAGTAACTAACCAGCTAGGTACATCATTACAAAGAAAAATTTAAAGTTCAAAGAAAATTATAGGAATATGTTATTAGAATGACGTAGATTGGGTGAAGTAGTGATGTGGAAAGCTGCTATGCGCTAGGATGTAGCGTGGTACACAAAATTCCACAAATCGCTAGGCACAACTGCAAAAAATAACTAGGATATCACTAAACTATAGATGAAATTGATTATGTCCGTCGAAATTTGGGCATGTGGAGAGGATGGAGAGTGAAAGACTGACGAGGAGAGTGTATGTAAGTGAGGTGAAGGGGGCGAGAGGGAGAAGGAGGCCGAGGATGAGATGGAGGGATGGAGTGGAGAGGTATATGAGAGAGGGGGGTGTGAGTTGGGAGCATGGTAGTGAAATGGCAGGGGACAGAGTGACATGGAGGCGATTTGTTTGTGGCCACCCCGTGCGGGATTGAGGCGTCTGGCAATAGATAGATAGAAATTTGGAGCTAGATAACAGTAGATCTCTGCCGACAGCGCTAAATTGTCATGCACGCGTAGTAAGCGGGTAGTGTTGTCAATTGAGGGCTCTTAGATTCAGATATTCGCATCTATTTTATCAGTAACTTTAAACGTCTAGCAGCAAGAATTCCAGTGATGTTAAATTTTTTCACAAAGTTTTGGGAATATTCTATGGATTTTGTACCACTTTGTATAAAATTTTGGTATACTTTTGTATTTATTAACAATGTAGCACTTTCTTGAGTGTCAGTTTAGCGATACTTGTGACGCATTTGGCAACTGTGAAGGCGGGGAGGCTGGCCATTATTTGTTTACATGCTGAGTGCTGGTGTGGTGCGCCTTCTGTTGCTGCGGAGTTTCACAAAACTTAGTTACATTTCTTTCGGAGCGGCTTCATGCAGTTGACAGGCCTGTGATTTGAGTGAGTACGTCATGAATTTTACTGTTACTGTCTCTAATTCCTCCTGTTCAGTTCTGTATGTAATGTTATAGGTGGGTTCATTGTCCGGTTGAGAGGTCTTCGTGGCTCTGAGGTAAATGTGTTTCTGTACTGTAATGTTTGTTGTTTGTATAAATTAATCTGGTCTCACCTTTCACAGCGCTGTGATTACTGATATGGATGTATTATAATCACACTGACATTGTTATATTAGATCAAACGTGGGGGTCATAGGGTGTACTGAATCGTGTTACCGTAAGCGATAGGTGAGAATCGCCTTTTCCCATGTTTTATATATATATTATGTCTTAATAGTCAGATGTGTTATGTATATATTCCAGATGATAGTGGAGCTTTCATGAAGAGTATATTGTATAAAAGATTGCCAACATGCATCATACAGAAATAAACTGGAATGTTCAGTAAGAGGTGTCAGCTGCCTGAACTAACAGGAAGATGGCTAGTTATTATCAGTGCTGGAGATGGATGCCTTCATGTGGTGATGCCAATATGGCTGGGTGGTGGACTTGCAAACATCCCTATATCCCCCCAAATGGAGGTTGGTGGGCAGCAGGGGAAGGTCAGCCAGTCTAGTCCACCAGGTTTACACTGTCATCATTCTTACAAGGAATAGGGAGGCAGACTGTTTTTTGGTACCCAGAGCCCTAACGATTATCCGTCTCCTCCACCTCGTGCAGTACCATGAGAGATTTGTAAAAGGCTGCCACAGGGTACGGAAGGTGAGGCTAACTCCTTGAATCCAGGGATGACATTGTAGTTTACTTATGATTCCTCTAAACAGTTTTATCCAACTTCAGAAAGGCCTTTTGGATTGAATGAGTTAATGAAGGTTATATCTAGCCTGTGCTGTCATAAAAGTCTCTAGTAAGGTGAAAAAGCCTCAGGAGATAGCGGGGATAAATACATTGTGATATTGAAGGGGTTAACAACATAGCTTACTAACTGTAGACATTGATTATAGGCTTTTCAAGCAGTTACATTCCCTGACTCATAAGAGGTTCAGTTTTGATTACCGTATAGCCTGGTCAGGATAGTAGTTTTTTATGAAATGATAAATCTTTCACTGTGATGAGAACTTGTTTATGTATTTTATCTTGCAGTATTTATACTGCTGTGTATGGTATGGAAGAAGAGTGAGGATGTAGGAGGACTTGCTCTTTACCAGTGTATTTTATCAATTTATCGTGGAAGTTTAGAGGATGAAGTGCTTGAAAGGTTACAGCAGGGAAGAAAAGTCACTTGTTCATTGAAAGCAGTGAAATGAAATAGGGAAGTGAGCAAAGAAGTAAAAAAGTCACTGCATGATAGTATTGTGATACCAACCCTAATGTATAGATGTGAAGCTTGGACCTTGTTGGAAGGACACAAGTCAAGAGTGAGAGCAATGGTAATGAGTTATTTGAGAGGAGCATGTGGAGTTACATGGAGGGACAGAGTGACGAATGAGGAAGTGAGGGAGCATTGTGGTGTGGATGTGGTTTGGTCATGTAGAGAGAATGGAGAGTGAGAAACTAATGATGAGAGTGTATGTAAGTGAGGAGGAGGGGAGGAGACAGGATGAGATAGAGGGATGGAGTGGAGAGGTATATAAAAGAAGGGGATGTGAGTTAGGGGGAGGGCATCAAATTAGCAGGGCATCATGAAGGCAGTTTGTTTGTGGCCACCCCTTTTGGGATTGCGGCATCTGGCTGTAGATAGATAGGTCTTGGAATATTAGACTGCTGTATGTGATATGGAAGAAGAATGAGGATGTAGAAGGATTTGTGTTGAAGTTTATAGTGCTTTATATGAAGAAGAGAATGAAACAGCTTTGGTGAGAAAGAAGTTGCAGAGTTATGTGAGGACAAAGTAGTCTGGAGGCAGTTCTGTCACTGCCGTCCTGTGTCAGTGAGTTTCCAAATGGGAGAAAGGCAATAGAAATAAAGGTGGTATAACCAGATAATTGCAATTCAACTTGGGAAAACTTTTCATACTCAAGGGAAATCATGATGATAGGAAGAAAAGAAGTTGCTGTCATAATGAAGCAGTTAATGGAAGTTGTTTCTAAGTATGAGAAATAGGGAGGTGAGTATGGAAGTCAAGAAGTCACTGCATGATAGTATTGTGATCCCTACGCTGACGTATGGAAGCGAGGCATGGACCTTACTAGAGGGTAACAAGTCAAGAGTGAGAGCAGTGGAAATGAGTTACTTGAGCATGTGGAGTGGCATGGAGGGACAGGTTGACGAATGGAGAAGTGAAGGAACATTGTGGGGTGGATGTGGACGTGGTTGAGATTAGGAGAAATATACTGAGGTGATTTGGACATGTGGAGAGAATGGAGAATGAAAGACTGACTAAGAGGGTGTATGCAGGTGGGGTGGAGGGATGGAGTTGAGTGGTGTATATGAGGGAGGGGGGAGTGAGCTGGGGGGAGGGTAGGCAAATGGTGGGTGACGGAGCGACTTGGAGGCGTTTTGTCTGTGGCCACCCTTTGTGAGATTAGGGCGTCGGGCTATAGATAGATAGATAGTTTCTAAGTACAGTATTTCTTATCATGCAGCATTGGAGAGGGGTGCCTTCATGTGGTGGCACTGATATAGCTGAGGGTTGCTCTTCTGCCCATTTGTACAAAAATCTCAACAGCTATATACTTATCTCGCAGGATGTTGCTCTGACAGGTACTAATCAAAATGTTATTTTCTATGTGGTGCTTTTGTTATTAGTGTCTGTTACTGCTAAAATAAAATAGATTTCAATATTTGTGTGTGTGAATGAAAAACAGCTTCAGGAAATATCTATCTATTGCCAGACGGCATAATCCCGTAAGGGGTGGCCATTTGACTTTGAGTTATTTATTTTACGGGGAGGGGCACTAACCCTCCACCAACCCACTTGTTGACACTGTAGCAGAAAAACAACGGCATACCTGATACGCAGCTCTGAAAATTTATACAGTACCAGTAAACAAATGCTTTGTCACATTCTCTGTAAGGGAGTACAGTTTGACCAAAACATCAGTTGGGGAAGCTTTAGAAAGCAATGTTTCCACAAGGGGTGAGGTGCTTAATTTACCTAATCTGCAGATTATGGGTTAACTCCTTATCTCCTAAAAGGAGGATGGTGAATTCCAGGAGGAAGGCAGCTTCAGCTTACACTGCACTAAGTTCACATTCATGAGAGCCTAAGGCCACAACAAGAGTCTCTTCCTGATAAAGTACAGTATCTTTCATCACCATCATCATCATCTCTGATGCCTTGTGTCCTCCTGCAAACCCCTGGACAAGGGATGGCCGTGACAGAAGCTCCTCCAGGGTACCTTATCCTCTCTCACCTTTCTTATTCTGTCTGTCTCAAACACTCTTCTTCCTCCTCCTCTTTCACCAAAATATTATTTCATTCTGCTTCCATACCATTTATCTTCAAAGCTAAAAAATAACCTCAGATGTTAGCCAGATAAATGTATACAGCAGTGCAGAATATTGTAAAGAGTTACAGTGGGGTGGACCATTTTAGGGTATAAAATGAAAGTGCATACCAATGGCAGATGTCTAGACACATGAGTCTGGAGTGCAACCATGCTTATTTATTGTATACGGTATGCTTCTCTTTTTCTGTTTATTCTCACCATCTCATTATTTCATTTAGCTTTTCAGTCTTTTTTAACTGGAGAAGCTAGAGATAGCTTCAACTTGTAAACTATGGCTCAGGAAAAGATCTACAGCCCCTCTGGTGGAAAAAAAAAAAAATGTGGTAGGTGGTAGCGACCATCATCCACTCACTTGATGTAGTGCTGCCTACTTCTTCCTTAGCCTTTATCATTCTTTTTCTATGCCTGTCCACCTCTCTTCCCATTTCTCCCATCTTTCCTGTCACTTCTTATTGCTTTTCTTTCTTTTACAGGTGGCTTTACATTGAGTCACAAGCCAAATGGTTTCCTGTAAGCCAAGAAACCATTTACAATGCTGGGTGATAACCATTTATAACCAAACCATACATGCTCCTTATGTGTCAGCAAGTGGGTTGGTGAAGGGTTAGTGCCCCTCCCTGAAAAACAAATAACTCAAAAGTCAAATGGCCACCCCTTACGGGATTAAGGCATCTGGCAATAGATAGATAGATAGAATTTTTTTTTTTATCATACTGACTCATAGAGAATGTGATGAAGTTTAAGTTCTTCAGTGTGCATGTTTGTATGTGGAATAGTTTAGCTACAGTGTCTTGAGCTTGGGATTTTTTCTTATTTTTGTTTATCATCTGATACCAGTTTTATGGAGATGAGATGGAAAAGAGCATACAATATTGAAATGTGAGTGGGCAAATTTTTCAGATCATTATCTACTATGCTTTAGCTTTAATGAGCACTCACACAAATAAAGAAGATAATTAAATTTTAATTAGTTTTTCGTGGGGTATGTCGCAATCAGAGCTAGGTCCTCCTTAGAGGTAAGTTGTTGTTAGCAGGTTAATAATTCCTTTAAATATAGAAAGCCTTTCCAAAGTTGAATAAAATGGTCTGTTAGTAACAAGTTGTTTTTGTTGTTGTTGATAATGATCAACCCCAGTCTGTCTGGCTGAGCAGACCCATCAACTGCAGGCAAACAACTTCCCCTGTGGGGCCAGTCCGTACAGTGAACTGAGGTTTGTTTGCGGTCATTTGTGCCTCATGACAGCAGGGTGCAGGGGAAAAGTGCAGATGTTTTGTTCCTGAAACAGTGCCGCATTTTCGTCTCTCCACCCATTTAACAGGAGCACCATAGTAGGCGTCACTTCCCCCCCTTTTTTGGTTATATGTTTACCACCCAGCATAGTAAATGATTTTCTGGATCGTAGGAAACCATTAGACTTGTCACTCATTGTAGAGCCACCTGCAGTAGGAAGAAGAGTAATAAAAAAATGACAGGAAGGAAAGGGAGCAGTAGGAAGAGAGGAAGGCAGACAGATGTAAAAATGATAAAAAGAAAAGTGAAGGAAGAAGTAGGCAGCACTGCATCAAGTGAGTGGATGATGGGAATGATGGGTGCCCCCACCAGCCACCAAGTACCTGTAGCAGCAAGCATAAACTAAAAAGGCTGTCACCCAGATTGAAGTGGTAACAGGTATGAAAAGCACCTTCATATCCAGAAACATTGCCTTTGTGTGCATGGATGGCTTTGTGGATTCTTACTTTTAAGGGGCATGGGCAAGGCTCTTCTCTGTTTCACTCCAGACTGTATGATAGAGTCTGAATTGCTAATTGCTGTTCATTACTTTTTATCAGGAATGTCTTACCATACATGCAGAATTTGTACTGCATTAATAAGCTTGTTCGTTAATGGAGCATTGAACTTAACATAATTTTATCCGTATTCAACATTCACTGGTATCCATTGCTATCTCTGTATAGTCCATTGAGACCAGGGATGTCTTTCAGTTTATTTTTTTCAGCCTCCTGATGATCTTATCCACCATAGGATAAACTGGAACTGGAAGGGTTGGATAATGGATAATGCCTTGATAAACCCCCTCAGAATGGGATGCCATTCTGAGGTGGATAAAGGTGTTTGGTAGCAGTAAGAATAAACTGAAATGGACATCACTCGGTTTCAAGGGATTAAATTTATCTATCTATATATCTATCTGGCATTATGTTGGTTATGTCATATTTCTTCCTTTATTTGGGGTAGCCCTGAAACAAAGGAGTGCCTACATGAGAGTTAGTTGGAGTAATGGGAAGGAGAGGTATTGATTTGTTTTGCATATACAGGTGCTCTTTGAAATCTCATCTCTCCATCTTAAATGCTGAGTTGTAGCAATAAATTAGCATGTGAAAGTGATGCTTATCACAGAGAAGTGCTATGAAAAGGATGTTGAACTGTGGCATTATCTTTTCTGCCATTGTGGTATGTGAAGTAAGCTGCAAGAGGATGAAAATGTTGACCATGTTATGTCATTTTGTTGTGGTTAGGATGTTGAGAGGAGGGGGAAAGGGGATTGGCTGAGGAGGGAAGAATGCTTGAAGCTGACCAAGGAAGTCATAGGGTAAGTTTCTGCATGGAGACCTCTGGTCAAGGGATTGAACTGGGAATTGGCTGAAGATTGTGACACATTGAGAGCTGCCATCATATGCAAAGACCCACACATGTTTGCATTGCCAGGGACCTCTATTTGCAAACATAAATACTATGGATGAACTCTGGAATTAGACATTAGACAATATCTTTCTACCTGTGCCTTCATCTTTAGCTTCCGTTCTGGTTGTTCTATAGCTGCTGTTGTAGATGGCCATCGTTCTTCTCCTAGATCTATCAGTAGTGGTGTTCCTCAGGGCTCAGTCCTATCACCAACTCTCTTCCTTTTATTCTTTAGTGATCTTCTAAGCTGTACATCTAACCTTATCCACTCTCACCTTTCCATTCGGTTTCCACAACGACCATCTCAGCAGTTACTTCAACAAAAAAGGATGAGGCTATGGCACACCTAATGTCTGACCAGGGTAAAAATAATCTTCTTGTGTTTAATGAATCAAAGACTCAGTTTTTACACCTATCAACCTGTCAGAATCTTCCATAGTAGTACCCACTAATGTTAAATAATATCCAGCTCAATCCTGCATCATCCTTGAACATGCTTGGGGTTTCAGTTACACGAGACTTATCTTGGAAAGACCAAATTGCATCTCTTGTAAAATCTGCTTCCAAGAGATTAGGTGTGCTAAGCCGACTACATGGGTTTTATTCATCCCTGTTTAGAGTACAACTCTCATGTGTGAGGAGGTTCCCCACATACAGCTCTTCTCAACAGGGTGAAGTCACAGGCTATTCATCTCATCAACTCTCCTCCTCTTACTGACTCCCTTCAACCTGTGTCTCATTGCTGCACTGTTTCCTCTGTAACTCTTTTCTGTCGCAGCTTCAGTGGTCACTGCTCCTCTGAACTGTCTGCTTGCATCCCTCCGCCTCTGCGTAGCACCCGTTTAGCAACAAACTCTGATCCCTTTTCTGTCCAACTCTCTAATGCAAGAGTTAACCGTTACTCCCAGTTCTTCATTTATGCAATAGGTCAGCTCTGGAACTGTCTCCCTCTGTTTGTATTTCCTACTTCCTGTGATCTCCAGTCATTCAAACGCAGTGTGTCCAAGCATCTCTAAATGAATGGATCTTGAATTTGGCTCTCGTTTGTATTGTTTTTGTTTTTTCCTTGGAACTGTTTTGCGGGCTCAGCCTTTGGTTCCTTCTTCCTCGCATTAAAAATATATATATATACTGTATGTATATATAGATAGATAGATATAGATAGATAGATAGTTATGCTTTTCCATCAGTGCAGCCTCATTATGTTAAAGATATGGTGCCCATGCCTCTCAAGGTAAGAATTAACATTGCCTTATTACTTTACAGGTTGTGTGTTGAATCCAGCAATATCTGGAACCTGCAGGGAATGATACTGAAGAGAAGCAACCTCATTTGTAGTGTACGGTTGTGTTGTGCATAGTGGATGTGGATTGTATCTACCTTGTCCAGCCAAACATAATGATTAAAATATAGTCAGCCCTTATTTAGTATCTGGGCTCTGTGAAAGCGAAATGCTACTCTAATTGAAACAAATTTAAATGTGATGTGTTTGTAGTTCATGAATGCGGGGTTTAAATCACACACACGAAAAAAAAACACTAATTTCTTACTCCAGCTCTACTATGAATCAGGAGCAACATTACTGTAAATTAAAAACAAGCCCTTATTCAGCAGCAAATTAATGATGAAATAGGTTTCAGTGAAGCAGCATTAAACCAGAGCTATCCATACATTACACCCAGCCAGCCTTTCTCTTGAGTACTCGTCTGTAAAGCATGAGTTGGGTCAAGTCTTTTCTCCTGTGACAGAGTGCTGTCTGTCAGCTCAGCTAATACATGTACAGTTTATATACAGTATATATATATTTTTTCTGGGCTCAAACCTGAGTATGAATTTTATAGCCTACTCCTGGAGATGCAAGAGTTGTTCTACATGCCACACGCTTGCACATGTCAGCACTTCGGTGCTAATACCCACTGCCTGTATTGGATATATGCTCGGGTTGTCTCATGCATGACCTGAAAAATAGAGCACAGCTGGCCTCACATAAAGCGTGCACAAGGTGGGCACAGGAAAAACAGTACGTACAGTAGAGTAAAGTACAATACAGTACATAGGTTGGATTATTACAGAAACTGGCTCAAATTACAGTAATTCCTCATTATTAGTCTCCCATTTGGCAGTTTTTTGTTTTACTGCTAAGTCTTCATTAAATTAAAAATAAAAATGGAACATGAAATTTTTGCTGTTATCTGTTAAGCCAGTTTGTGAGTTTCCCCCCATTTCCAATATAAAATAAATAAATGGTAATTTTTTATATTTTGCCTTTACTGTCCCTTGTTTATAACAGGACTGCCTGTGTATGCTGTCTGATATGAGTAAACCCACGGAAGAATGAAGATTTTTTGCTCAGTATAATAGGTATCAGAAAGATGTTAGGTAGTGAAAATGATGCTGTGTTCAACACTAGAGCTTTTCATATTATACTTTACTTTCCACATACTGTAGTTATATTTGGAGACATTGAGTGTTTACTTATTAAGCCTTTGTTAACATGTGCTGCGTAATGCGCTACTGTTGTTAAATACCTTGAATCAGGTGATTCAGTGTAACTGTTGCTTTTCTGTACAGGTATATGCATTATATATGAGGGGCTGTTTTGTTGAAGTTAGCTTGTGCTGTTAAATTTTTGGTGGTGGGAAAATCCATATGTTTAAAATAATTTGTTTAACTGTCAGGTGGGTTTATAAATCTAGAAATAGACTTTACTTTCCAAATGTAATTGAAATATGGTATGTCAACTGTGAATAGCACTATATTGTAAAGGAAACAAAGTGAGAATCTTGAAGTCATTTGAGCAAAATAATGATTAAGTGAGATTGTTGCTTCTCAGAACCAGTGTATAGTAATACAATATATATATGTGTCTGTGTTCTGTAAGGTAATATCAGAAAAGTGTAATGAGAAAATTAGTGTGAAAAGGAATTGATGTATTTTACCTTGAGCCAGTGTGGTGTATGGTAGTCCTGGAAGTTTATTATAGCCAACACCATTTTAAGCCCTTCACCGTGATGGGGTTCGTATAAATTGAATGTAATTATCAGGCAGTAGCAAGAAGAAAATAAGAAATTGTTAAAGTCATGTTCCTGAAGGGGATAATTGAGATAAGTGCATTAATGAATCTGCGTGTAGTGCAGCGATGCATCTGTAATGAGAGAGAGTCTTGATCAGCAGCATTTTATAGATCCATTTACTACATGTTGATCTCTTCAAATGTGGGTAAAGTCATCTGATAATACTGTTGTAAGAATGTAATTGTAAAATGATGTTATACTGAAGAAGTTGAAGTTTAAAAGCTACTGACATGCTTATACACAATTCACTTTAACTTGGCCAGAAATTGCCATCTCTCCATCTTGAATGCTGAGTTGTAACAAGACATAAACAGTAGAAAATAGTGCTGTCACAAAGAAGTGCTGTGGAAGAGATGTAGCACCATAGTACTCTAATGTTCTGTCATTGAGTTACGAGAAATAAGCTGGAAATAAGACAAAAATCTACACCGAATAAAAGTTGATGAACTATAGGTATCATGTCTAGTGAGCAGCACAGTGAGAGATGTCACACGTTTGAGCTGGGGGACGAGAGGAAGGCAGCTGTACAAAATGACACTTCAGATAGCGATACAGTCAAGAGGAGAAAGAAGTCCCCAGAAATTGAGCCGAGTCATTCACTGGAGGTTCGGGAGGAGAAGAACGAGGCTAATGAAGAAACGTCCGACACCGAAACTTTCAAGAGGAAAAAGCAGCTGCCCGAGGAGGATGGGTTGAAGTCCAGTTCATCGGATTTGTGGTCCCCGCGTGGTGTGAGGCAGCTTCGCAGGAGCTGGGAATCCATCAAAGTTAAGTAAGTATTGTATAATAATGTGAAGTACAGTATGTCTTCTTTACCACATAGAGTATATTGCCTTTTGAAAACAGTTTATTATATATTTATTTTTATTTCCTTTATTTTTTTTCTTTTTTGTGGGGGGGTGGCTCATATAGAGTGTAGGAATTCAGGACTAGGCAATTCAGTCTTGACATTTAAACTGTATGTAACTCAACCTTACTTGCCCCTGACAGGCATTATGTATGTACAGTACAAGGTCTCTTCAGAAAGTATGTGACCTTAAGCCCTAAAAAAATAACCTGTTGAGCTAGGACACTGACCCCCCTCAAAGTAGGCCCTTTCTGACCAGATACATGTAGCCCAGTGTTCATTCCAGTGCCTGAAACGTTTTTCAAAGTCAGTCTTCAGTATCTCCTACAGGTGCTTCATTGCATTCATTATTATCTCTTCTCTTGTCTCAAATCGGGAACCCATCAGCAGAGTTTTGAGCTTGGGGAATAACCAAAAGTCACATGGAGCCGTATCTGGTGAGTAGAGAGCCTGCTGGACTTGTGGGATGTTGTACTTGACTAGAAATTCCTGAATCAATTGAGAAGAATGGACAGGAGCATTGTCATGGTGCAGCTTCCAACTTGCTGCTTTCCAAAGGTGTGATCTCTTCCACCGAACTGTGTCACAAAGACGATTGATAATGTTGAGGTAGGAATGTTTGTTGTCAGTCTGACCTTCTGGTGCGTATTTGTAATGCACAACACGACAGTAGTAAAAAAAAAAAAAAAAAAAAAAAAAAAAGGAGCGAATTTCACCTTGCTGCAGACCTGTCATACTTGTTTTGGCCAAAGTGACCCTGCTTCCTTCTACTGGGATGACTGTGCTTTGGTTTCTGGGTTGTACCCATACACCCGTCTCATATCCAGTAGTAACATTCTTCAGAAGTCTGGATCACGATTTGCACACTCCAGCATGTCTTCAGCAACCTTCATTGAAGAGAAGAGATCATGATGGATGTGATGAAGCACCTGCAGGAGATACTGAAAACACTTTGAAAAATGTTTCAGGCAGTGGAAAGTACACTGGGCTGTGTGTGTGTCAAGTCAGAAAGAGCCTACTTTGAGAGGGATTAGTGTCCTAGCTCAACAGGTTAACGTTATTTTTTTTAGAGTCTAAGGTTGGATACTTTCCAAACAGACCTCGTTTGTACGTATGTTTGGAGTCAGCAGATCCAGTTTTTGGCCCTTGGCCTTTGATTGATGTTGCTATTGTGAGAAGGGTAATTGGCCAGATGCAGGTGAGTAAGACACCAGGTGTGTCTGGGTTGACTGCTGAAATGCTTCAGGCCACAGGAGATATAGAATTAGTGTTAGTTCCTGATTTATTAAATTCAGTTAAATGTGAGTGTGTTGTCCCAGATGATTGATTGAAGAGTGTGGCTGTATATGTGTACAAGGAAGGGTGATGCCCTGGAAAGAGGAAATTATAGAGGTATAAAGCTTTTGGACCCGGTAACCAAGGTAATGGAAAGAGTTCTAGAAGGCATGAATACCAAGGTAATGGAAAGAGTTCTAGAAGGCATGAATAAAAAAAGAGTGAATATTGATGAGATGCAGTTTGGGTTTATGCCAGGCAAAGGGACCACTGATTCCATATTCCTTGTTTGACGGCTTCAGGAAATGTGTAGGATAGAAAAGGGATCTGTACTTCGTTTTTGTTGGTTTGGAGGAAGCCTTTGACAGAGTCCCTAGGGAGGTGGTAAAATGGGCATTGAGAAAGCTTGGGATCGAGGATTGGCTGGTTAGAGTGGTTATGGGTATGTGTGGGTGCTCACACCCAGGTGAGAGTGAATGGAGGTTTGAGTGATGAATTTTCTGTGCATGTTGGTGTGCATCAGGGGTCAGCCTTGTACCCCTTGTTGTTTATCATGGTGCCTGAAGTCCTCTCACATGACTTCAGAAATGGACTTCCATGGGAGTGTTGTATGTCAGTGATTTGATGTTGATTGCAGAGAATGAAAGGGAGGTGGAGGAAGGATTTGAGAAATGGAGGGATGGTATGGGGCACAAGGGCTTGAGAGTAAATGTAGATAAAGCAAAGGTGATGGTATCTAGGGTTGGTGGCAGTACTTTCAAAGAATAGGGAGAATGGCCATATACAGTTTGTCACAAGGGCATTCCATTTTGTTCAGTGTTTGTCATAAGTGGGTGCATAAGAGATGTAGTAGTATTAGAGGTAGATTGCAATATAATGCAGATTTCATTTGGGCAGTGTGTTGGGGAGAGCAGGTGGAGATTGTCAGGCATGAAAGGATTGATGTTAGTGATTCTCTTGAGTGTGTGGAAGAGTTTTGTTACTTGGGAGACATGTAATGTGTTGGAGGTGGGGCAGGAACTAGTTCTTTGGCAAGAGTGCAGAGTGACTGGAAGAAGTTCAGGGAGCTGTTGCCTCTCCAAATATTGAGAGGGCTCTCCCACTGTGCTAAGGGATATTTGTATGTGGTATGTGTTAGAAGTGTAATGCAGTATGGTAGTGAGACCTGGACAGTAAAGGAAGAGGATATTCACTGGCTCAAACATACAGAAATGACAATGAGTAGGTGGATATATAGTGCATCTTTGAATGTTGGAATGTGTGGAATGTTAACCTTACAGGCTTAATTCAGTTGGAGCACCCTCACCCAGTAAATGGCTGGTCATCATTAATTTGGTTATACAGTTACCACCCAGCATAGTAATTGGTGTGCTGATTTATAGGAAACTATATGATTTTTCACTCAGTGTAGTCACCCAAAAACAGCGCTACAAGAAGTGTACATGGGATTTGTACACAGATTTATTATTATTTTTTTTTTTCATTGCATAAACTACATTTATTTTTCATGGTACAATAGTTTTCCCTTGATCGTGTTTCCTCTTTGCTTAATGGCCCTTGCCTTACCTCATCCATGGGTGGAAAAAAAGATGTCTAGATGATGTGTTTGATGATTTATTTATTTATTTATTTATGGATGTGGATGTGATAGAATGGGTTAGGAGAAATACATTGAGGTGGTTTAGCCATGTAGGGGAGACAAAGGATGAGGAGGAGGTATGGATTGGAGAGGTATATGAGAGATGGGGTGTGAGCTGGAGGGAGGGCTGTGAGATGGCAGGGGACAGTGCGTCATGGAGGCGATTTGTTTGTAGCCATCCCTTACTGGATTGAGGTGTTAGGCTAAAGATAGATAGATAACAAGAACATAATATAAATACACCATTTATCAGAGTATCTATAGCCAGATACCATAATTCTGTAAGGGGTGGCAATTTGACTTTGAGTTAGTTGTTTTACAGGGAAGGGCACTAACCCTCCACCAAATCACTTGCTGACACGTAGGGAATATGTATGGGTTGGTTATATGGTTACCATCTGGTGTAGTTAATGGTGTTCAGGCTTTCAGGAAACCATTAGGCTTGTCACTCTGTGTAAAGCCACCTGAAAAGGAAAGAAGAGAAATAAAAAGAGACAGGAAAGATGGGAGAAACAGGAAGACAGACACAGAAAAAAAAATGATAAAGGTGAAAGAGGAAGTAGTTAGCACTACATCAAGTGAGTGGATGATGGTTGCCACCACCTGCCATCAAAATTCACCATATATACAAAAATTTGCCTGTTAACATTTCTCTTAATTCCTGTAAAGCTAATTTGCAAGTTATCCCCAATTTACAGCACCTGTTGTATGGAAAATTTTTTGATATTTTGGAACATTATTGATTTGTGTGTGTGTGTGTGTTCACTTATTTGTATTTTTCAAGATTTAAGTCCTGTACATTTATTGTAGTTTCCAGCATTATAGCTATCCAACTTTTCCATGGAAGTAGGGATTCTCGTGGCACATAACACACTTTCATCCAATTGATTCCACTTAGCTATACTGTACTTCCTTTTAGAAAGCTTCATTTTCTTATGTCACCCAAGCACTTTACAATACCTGGTGTACATTTGTCCGTCATTATCATGTCTTCCGATTCCCTTCCTTTTTGTAACGTAGGTAATATCAGGCTTTGTAACGTCTCTTACTGCAGTTCTCAGTTTGGTATCGTAGTAGTCAGTCTGCACCATCTCTAAATTATTGATACAGTAAGTTGGACCATATGGGTCTCTCGGGTAGTTCAACTTACCGAATTTTCCGACTAACCGGAAATAATTGCAAAAAAATATACAGTATATAACCTTGCCCCAGTAGTCGCAAATGGTATGTTATTACTTTTTTGTTAACACTAAACTAAAGAAGCATTTATAAAGCAATAAAAATAAACAATTAAAACAATATGGTGCATGTCGTAGGGTAGGATAGGAGGTTGCATAGGTAGAGGGATGCAATAGTCACTTGATTACGTAAAGTTCTGCGCTTATTTACTTCACTTTACAATCATTTAGTGGTAGGTGGTGGCGACCATCATCCACTCACTTGATGTAGTGCTGCCTACTTTTTCCTTAGCCTTTATCATTCTTTTTCTGTGCCTGTCCTCCTCTCTTCCTATTTCTCCCATCTTTCCTGTCACTTCTTACTGCTTTTCTTTCTTTTACAGGTGGCTTTACATTGAGTGACAAGCCAAGTGGTTTCCTGTAAGCCAAGAAACCATTTACAATGCTGGGTGGTAACCATATAACCAAACCATACGTACTCCCTATGTGTCAACAAGTGGGTTGTTGGAGGGTTAGTGCCCCTCCCTGTAAAACAAATAACTCACAGGCAAATGGCCACCCCTTTCGGGATTATGGCGTCTGGCAATAGTTAGTAGTTAGTACAATCATTTAAACTAAAATGTAACACGTAGAATGTAATAAACTAAAATGTAGCACTTGGAATATAAGAAACTAAAATGTAACCCTCTGAATAAACACTAAGCCACACCTTGATCAGAGTTTGACTTACTAGAAGTTCCGCCTTCTGCTGGGTCAACTTATCAAGGTTTTTTTGTATGTTTTTTTAAGTGGGGAGGCCACACAGCTACAGCATATTCTTCACTCATGCTGTTCGTATATTCATTAAAAGATTGTATGCACTACTTGTTATCTTATTTATATGCTTCCTTGATAATAATCTCTGTTTTACTAATACACCCAATTCATTTTCATTTGTTGTCTTGGCAGTTTCTTCCATCCCCATTTTATAGTCCCATTTTGGTCTTCTCTTGCTTATGCCCATCTCAGTCACGTGACACTTCATTCATCCATCCATAATCCAATCCTGTGTCGCCCCACAGAGGAGCGTAGGAGCTACTAGCATTGAATTCAGTCTTCCACTCTTGGCTCCATCCTTGTAGTTGATCCAGGTCCTCTTTCAGTTCCCTGCAGCTTGTTTTATCTACAATTTGTTTCATGATTTTTGCATCATCAGCAAACACACTTTATTTGGTATCATTTACATGTATTAGGAACATTGTGTGTGTGGGAGGGGATTGGTCAGATTAAGTTGCCCCTGGGATGAAGATAATGAGCACATTTATGTAGTGGAGTGTGCTGTATCCATATTTATTTTCCAGAGCCAAGAGAACACAATCATCATACAGCAGACAACGCTTGAAGTCTGTTGGTGGGAGCCCTGAGAAGCTGGATGTGGATGTGGTTCAGGCATTGGGGATTATCGCTGATGACAATGCTACTGACCTGGAATCAACCACACATATTGGTAAGATCCTAAGATCATTTTGGGAGGTCTCTCTCATCATTTTTATCATCCTTATACTGTGCACTGGTCCCTCCTGAGAGCCCCCCAGCAAAGAATGGCCATGACAGAATTACCTCCATGCAACTTTGTTTTTACACACATTTCTTTCTCTCAAATGCATCTCTTCCTCCTCTTTCTCCACACTCATCCATACCAAATGATGTGTGGACAAATTCACTTTAAGTGACGTGGCATCGCATCTTCATTCTTGGAGCATATCCATACTGTATTATTTTTTTCTTTTTATCCAGTCAGTAACTTAATTCCTACTCTCATTTCTGTCATCCTTTCCTCCAGTCCAAAGTATACAACAATTTTTTATAACTAATACTATCCATCTTGCAAGTGCTTGCAGCTGTTCTAAAAAATGTAATATATGCAGACCTAGAGTGTCCTCCATCACTCACTGCTCAGGTTTTACTCCCATATGAATGTGGTGGCAGTGAAATACTTTCACTCAGGGTTTTCTTAACTTCATAGTGATCATTATACTCTTCGAAATACAACCAGGTTCTCAAGTTAATCTTCCCTAAAGTGATCTTTCCTTAACCTCACACTGTTTTGCTGTGTTTAACCTCTTCTATCTTTCTTTCCTTCATTCTTTCCTCTTCCTTCTGCCTATAGATGACTCTGCACTGAGTGACAAGCCAAATGGTTTCCTGTACACCAAAAAACCATTTATAATGCTGGGTGGTAACTGTATAACCAAATCATGGTGCCTGGTGGCTTACTCAGTAATTAAGGCACTCCAATCGGATCCAGCCGGTGCAGGTTTATATCCAAGGGGTGGTTTGGGTTTATTGCTCACATAATGCCACTCAGGAATGAGTGAGACTGGTCACTCTCATCTTAAATGTCTGGACCTTGCCTAACCCCAGGCTCCTACACTTCTTATGGGGCAACATAGGATTGGGTGATGGATGGATGAATGGATAGATGGACAGATATTTAAAACCATGAAGCACCTCAGATTCTACTTGCACCTTTGGTTCATACTTCTTCCTCCCTCAATTCTGTACTGGATACCAGTATGCCATTATTTTATTTCTGTTCACATTCATTTTTGATTATCATCTTGTGCTAACTTTTAGATCCATTAACTGCCCTCTAGATTACTCACTTTCTTTCATCAGAACACCATCATCTGTTTGCAGGTGATTTATCAGATTTCACCTCTGTAGATTACTCACTTTCTCTCATTAGAACACCATCATATATCTACAGGTGATTATCAGATTTCATACTTAACAGTGTAACTGTTTTTTTCAACTATATGTGCTGTTGTCTCATCTCCTTGACAACTCCATTATATTTGTGGTGCATTGAAAACCAAGGCAACATAACACATCCCTCTCAAATTCTTAGTCTAAATGATCACAGAGTTTCTTCCCTGCCTCCACACATGCAGTACTCGTTTTGTTTATAAAGGCTTCAGCATGCCGGCATGCATTGGCTTGGTCACCTAATGGCAGCTCTCCATGCTTCTCGACCTTTGGCATCCTCCCAGTTCAGTCCCCCATCCCTGAGGCCACACTCTTTGACCCCGTCCCAGGTCTTTTTCGGTCCACCCCTCACAACCCCACCCCCAGTGCTCACACTTCTTACTTTTCCCACCCAATTTTCATCCCCTTTCTTCTCCACATGCCCAAACCATCTTAATCTACCCCTCCTCATCACAGCACCAATACATTCCAGTCCCATCCTTCCTCTCAGCTCCCCAGTCGCAAGCAGTACTACACTTCTATAAAGGATTTTGTTGTGCTCAACCAGGTATCTCAGTAGGGTTTTCAAAAAGTGGGTACCTGGGACTCATAGGGTCCTGAAAATGTGAGTCTGTAGTGTACCAGAATTAGTTGTGAGGCAAGTACACCTGCCTCAGATGTTGGGATAAGTCCTGCTGAAGTGGCACCACAGGCACAAAGTCCATACTAGAGGAACTTTGGACATGACTGTCCATAAGATTTTGAGAAAAATTGTGCAGTTTGGTGTATTCTGAGAAGGATCACAAATCCAGTAAATCAGACCACCATCAAAGAATTTTAAAAACTGCAGAATTTTTGAGATTTTAACAGGGTTCTTCACCATAGCTTGATCTTTAATTAAACTCTGCTTGATTCTGCATCAGCCTACTAAATTTTACATCTTTTGGCAAGCCATTGCATAATTTGGGAATGGGGCTGGTATTGATGAAAACACTGTACAACCTTCTATCTGTCATATGTGACTAGCACACTCCGTAAGTCTTCCCAAACCCCATGTATACAACTTACAGCTTCTTATTCTGTGTGTTATATTTCTCAACTAATTTCCTCATTGTAAATATGTGATCCACACACCCATTTCCCGTTTTAAACCCACCCGTTTCTTCACCTATTTTATCTTATCTTCTGTAATGGTTTTCCACCTATTCTGTAAGTTTTCTACTGGATACTTTCTTATGATCAGTAAAATAAATCCATCAGTGATTGTTACACTTTTCATTACCATCTTTCCCTTTAACGCTTAAAACAGTGGGCTACTTTCCAGTTTTACATCCATGTGGGGCGGGTTATTTTGGAAAAAATAAAATGTTAGGGATCAGAATAGCTGAAAAAAAACAAAGAATTTGATGTTACACACTTCATATTGCGCACGGGCTGGGTGGTGGTGAGAGGAATGGTGGCGCATCAAGGTCATTTTCAGTGGCTTTTTACATTATGTACACTGTTACAGTGGTGGGCAGCGCAAACGAGATAGGACCTTGCGCAAGTGCAATGTGCAATCCACAGTTCACTACCTTGCGTAGATGCAAGTGCACAATCTGACTCATATTTAGCTTGAACAATGTTGCAAAGTGCAAGCGCAAACCATTTGCATACATTTGTGGAAATTGCTGTAAAATATTGAGATATTTACCTAAATTAGCATACAGTACTTACTTACTTACTTGTATATACAGTAATCTCTCTACTTTCCGGATGACCACTAACCGGTTACCTCACTGTTCGGACGTTGTAGGCTGATGGTCGAAACTCCAAAATGCTCAAAAATAAAAAATAAAAATCCTATTTTTTTGACCGCGTCAGTTTGAATTTCCCGCGCGCACCGACCGGCTTCCTTCCCGCGCTATCCCCCTCCTGTTAGCTTTCTCTCAACCCCTGTGAGGAGTGGATGGTTGTCAGATCGTTTGTGGTATTTTCGTTCTTGTTTAAACAATCATAATTCACAGTTCTAAAGATTAAGTGTAGTTAAACACTGGATTACTGGACATGCTTCAAGAGCAATTATGACCACTGTAAAAACCTTAGAGGTGGGGGTAATATTCGTTAACAACCATCATGGACATGTAAGTAACACTGTCAACTGCTAAATATTTTTCCATAATCACTTCTAAATTCTCATTCTCTGGTTACATTTTATTTACTTCATGCTTTGTGTCCCATATTTGAGTGCACAGGCTGTGAAAGAGGTGACTTTCTCAGTGATTACCATGTCTTTTACATATGTTCACTATCTAGTCAGCTGGTGAACATTTTTGCCCAACTCACTTCTGAATCATAATTTTCTGGTAACTGTTTATTTATTTGATGCTTTGTATCCCATATTTTAGTGCATAGGATGTGAGAAATGTTCATTTTCATAGTGATTGCCACATCCGATACTTACTTACACTAAGCTGCCAACTCGTGAACACCAATGCCTTACATACCTCAAATTCATCATTTTTTGGTTAAAATTTGATTAATTCATGCTTTGTGTCCATTATTTATGTGAATGGGTCTTAAATAAGTGCTATGTATGTCCGGTAGGGAGGTAGGTAGGTGGTTTTCTGATTTAGGTTAGGTTGGGTTAGGATCAAGAATGACCGGTGCTGTTGGTGAACAGTGAACACCTTTGCCATACCTAACTCTTTTTCTGGTAACAGTTTATTTATTTGATGCTTTGTATCCCATATTTTAATGCATAAGATGTGAGAAATGATGATTTTCATAGTGATTGCCACGTCCGATACTTACTTACACTAAGCTGCCAACTCGTGAACACCTATGCCTTACTTACCTCAAATTCATCATTTTTGGGTTAAAAGTCATGCTTTGTGCCCATTATTTATGTGAATGGGGTCTTAAGTAAGTGCTATGCATGTCCGGTAGGGAGGTAGGTGGGTGGTTTTCTGATTTAGGTTAGGCTAGGTTAGGGTCATGAATGACCAGTGCTGGAGCTTCAGGACCACTATCCGGACAAGACCACTTTCCCGTCATGCCTTTGGCTCTATTACGTCGGATAGTGGGAAGATTACTGTATTATTATTATTTTCTAATATCTGTAATTTTCTCAAGTGTGCAATCTAATATTTAGCTTGCACAATGTCGCAGAGCGCTAGTGCAAACCATTTGCATATATTTGTGGGAATTACTGTAAACTGTTGAGATATTTAAATAAATTAACATACTTACTTTAATTATTATTATTCTATCTATCTATTGCCAGACACCTTAATCCCGTAAGGGGTGGCCACTGGCCACAAACAACAAATCGCCTCCATGTCACCCTGTCCTCCACCATTTCACTGCCCTGCTCCCGGCTCTCACCGCCCTCTCTCATATACCTCTCCACTCCATCCCTCTGTCTCATCCTTGGCCTCCCCCTCCCTCTCACTCACATACATTCTTCTCGTTAATCTCTCACTCTCCATCCTCTCCATATGGCCAAACCACCTTAATATGTTTCTCCTAATGCTTCCTATCACATCCACATCCACGCAACAACGATCCTTCACTTCATTTGTCAGTTGTCTCTCCATGTAACTCGACATACTCCTCTCAAATAACTCATTTATTTCCACTTTCTCGGTCATTTGAATTTCACACTCTGCATCTGGCTGCCAAGACTGGCAGTACAGCCGGTACTCCTAGTACTTGGGAGATCCATTACTGATAAATTAAGTTGAAATTATTTACTGTGAAAAAAAAATGATTCTCTTCACACACACACTTAATTGCTAGCGGTAGGCCTGGAGCAAGGCATTGTTAACTCGTGGAATTTCATGAAAGGAGTGAGCGGAGCGGAGCGAGGGACAGGGAAACATAGGCTGTGATGTTGCCAGTTTTACTTTTATCTGCATTTTCTGAAGACATTTTATTTAATTTATATAGATATACAATAGCATATGCAGTTCCTTACAAAAATCATTAAGCTGTGGATATTTGATTTGGGTGATGTGTTTTAGTGATTTTTGTAAGGAATTGAATATGCTACTCTTAATAAATAATGTATTTTTAATTTATTATTTTTATTATTGATAATAATTAAAAAATATTAAAATACATTATCTCGAAGCATTTTAAGAAATGCTACTACCCTCCGCCTCCCCCTAACAATCCAGCCCTCGCAACCCGCCCGAGCCTCCCCCATCTCTTGTCCTGCCATGCGGGCAGCTCCCAAGACCACGTGTGCTGTGGGGTGTGCAAGCGCAAATTCATTTGTGCAAGCACAACTAAATTTGTGCTTGCGCACCTGGCTTTTCATGTGCAAAAGCGCAATATTGTGCATGGTCTCATGCGGTGCACAATGCGCAAACGATATTCACCGGAGTGCAAGGGTGCGCAATTGCGCTTTGCGCAAGTCCTTGCGCACCTGCCCAGCACTGTACTGTTATGTATCTTCAAGGTGTACTTTTAAGATGACACTCAACTCTACAGTTATAATTTTATGTAAGTAAATATTATGTATAACTGTTCATATTACCACAACTATTCACACTAATATGTTACAGTGTGTGGTATTCTGTGAAGCAATGATACAAAGACCCACACCACACTCCTGACATATAATAGGAATGTGTTTTGGAACGTCAACCACCTTTTCCTCAACGGACGTTCTTGAGCGTTGACTGCCTTTTAGGGGTTAAACAAAGACGCAAGAACTTCATTTCTCCAGTCATCTGTTACTTCCTTCATATCCTGTGCCAGTCTGTGCACACTGTGCATTATGCCATCAGCCTCATCACAACCAAACTTCAACTTTCCTACACAATGCCATCCACACCTGGTGCTGTATCATACAGCATCATAATAATTACTGTAAACATTTCTCCCTGTGAAATGGTCCAAGTTACACTGGTCTACCACCTCCATTATTCATGCCCCAAGAAGCAACTTTTTTTTTCCAGAGCTAATATTGTTTTTGTCTTTTAGCTTCAGTATCCTGATTTTCTAACACACAAGACTTCTTTTACTCTAACTTGGCCTAAATTGCCATATAATCTTGAAGGCTGAACTGTAACAATAGACCAACCATAAAAAATGATGCCAGTCACAAAGAAGTGCTGTGGAAAGGATGTCATCGACATATTGTCTTGTTCTGCCACTGAGCTGCAAGAAATATGATGAAAATCTGGACCAGGTTAAGGTGAGAAGTGTATACCATTCAAACTTTGAACTTAACCCTCACCCCTCTCTTCACATTCAGCTTTCAAGCTTCCTTCAGTATTTCATTCCTCATAGTATTTCATTTATCATTTCCTTCTTAATCTTTTATCTGTCTTCCATACTCATCATTCAGTCTGCATATTTATCATCTTTTTAATTCTATGTCCTCCTCCTCCTCCTCCTCCTTCTCCTCCTCCAAAACATAAAGTGAGCCATGATCCAGAGACAAGGTTCATCATCATTCAGATAAACCTGTCTTTCAATAGCTATAATAAGAACAAAAAATTCTTGTGAACTAGTTAAAAGCTGTATTCTGGGTGGTGTAGGAGGCTTTGTAGAACCTCTTCCTCAAGAAATTATTTTCCTTGTGTGTTACTGAAGCAGAAGGGGAGACTGAGGATGAGATGGAAGGATGGAGTGGAGAGATACATGAAAGAGTGATGTGTGAGTAGGAGGGCAACCCAGATTGCCAAATGATAGAGGACAGGGCAACATGGAGACATTGCTCATGGGATTAAAGCATCTGGTTATAGATAGATCAGTGTTAATAAGGCAAAGTGTGATGATATGAAGACTGTAATATACCTGTGCATGAAAAGATGAATGAGTAATATGCATAAGAAAGAACAGGGCTCTGTGAAACCTCCATTGCAATTAAGGCAATGACCATACTTGAGAACTGTAGTTGTATGGAAGACACAGATCATTGCTGTGTACTGTCAGTGATGAGTGTATTATACTTACTGACAGTTGTTCTTGTTATGGCCCCTCCCCTTTCTTTTTCTTTTTTTTGCAGTATATTCATATAATTGTCTACCAAACCTGTTGCTACTTATAAAGCTGATATGCCAGTTTCTCCCAATTTATAGTAACCTAATGGAAGTGGCACTAATTCCCTAACCCTCAATAAGATGAGGAGGAAATGGAAAATGTGAGTGCATTTAAGTACTTGGGTAGTATGATGAATAAGGATAGAAGTTAGGAGGGTGATGTGCTTGAAAAGGTGCAACAGGGAAGAAAGGATGCTGGTTCCTTGAAAGCAGTGATAAGAAACAGGGAAGTGAGCATGGTAGTGAAAAAGCTACTACATGACAGTATTGTGATACCAACTCTGACATATGGAAGTGAAGCTTGGACCTTCTTGAAGGGACAGAAGTCAAGAGTGGGAGCAGTGGAAATGAGTTATTTGTGAGAAGCATGTGAAGTCCCATGGAGAGACAGACTGACAAATGAGGAAGTGAAGGAGCGTTGTAGTGTGGATGTGGATGTGATCGGAGGCATTTAGAGAAACACATTGAGGTGGTTTGGGCATGTGGAGAGGATGGAGAGTGAGAGCTGATAAGGAGAGTGTATGTGAGTGAGGTGGGGGGGAGGAGAGGGAGGGGGAGGCCAAGGATGAGATGGAGTGGAGAGATATATGAGAGAGGGAGGTGTGAGCAAGGAGCAGGGCAATGAAATGGTGGGGGACAGGGCGACATGGAGGTGATTTGTTTGTGGCCACCCCTTACGGGATTGAGGTGTCTGGCAATAGATAGATGGAAGAGGCACTGAGGAGGAGTCTACATGTGATGGCATTGTGCACCCTGGGTGGGCTAAGCAGCTGTGGCATTCAGCCAAGAACCAGACTTTCCTGTAATTTCTTTACACTGTGTGTATTGGGGAGGGACCCTGGTCTGACCCTTGCAAGACCCTTCCACAAGGGAGTGTAAGTTCTCTACATAGTGTATACATGGCACAGTACTTGTTGGATAGCTCCATAGAAGTAGTAGCTTACCTGAGGTTGACAGGTCTGTTCACCCAGCCATACCAGGACCAAGCCGTAGGGTCTTCCCAATACTGAGTAAAATCATGTGGAGATAAATGTATAACAATAAAACATGTTACCAGATTGAGGACGTGATGGGAAGCGTTAGGAGAAACACGTTAAGGTGGTTTGGGCATGTGGAGAGGATGGAGAGTGAAAGATTGACGAGGAGAGTGTATGTGAGTGAGGTGGAGGGGGCGAGAGGGAGGGGGAGGCCGAGGATGAGATGGAGGGATGGAGTGGAGAGGTATATGAGAGAGGGGGGTGTGAGTTGGGAGCATGGTAGTGAAATGGCAGGGGACAGAGTGACATGGAGGCGATTTGTTTGTGGCCACCCCGTTCGGGATTGAGGCGTCTGGCAATAGATAGATAGATAGATAGACCAGATTGAAGGGGTTAAAAGGCAGTGTCCCTTTGATTCACTGTGCATTTAATAGAAAAAAAGGTTTGAAAGGATACTTTCATCATTGAGGATTTACTGTTCAGAGGTTTGGAGAGGGATGCTTCCATCTGGTTGCACCGATATAACTGGCCAGCTCCATTGCCCAGTTGTACAGTCGCCTCGAGAAGTGATGGCAGAGTATCCAGAAGTTTTCGTTCAGCAATAATGCACATTCAGTACAGAGTGGTCGACTCGTTCTGAGACACTGCCATCACTTCTTGGGACGACTGTACAAACATCCCTCAAATCCTTCCCTATTCCCCTGTTCCCCAAATAGGGGATTGTGGACTGCAGGAGATAAGTTCAATGAGTTCACATCCAGTTAAAGCCGAGGCTGCTGTTACTGTTATTTATGATAATCTTATTATTATCATCTTGTTACAGCTGAGCCTGGATTGCTGAGCCGAGCGTTCTCCGTGCCGTCCAATCACCACTTCTCCCCCGTGCTTGACCAAGACATGCTGGACCACATGTCTGATCGGGAAGTGTCAGATAATGAGATGTCTGACCACATCCTGTCTGATAACAAGATGTCTGACAGGGAGGCATCAGATCACAATGTGTCTGATCAAGAAATGTCAAATCAAGAAAAGTCTGACCTGGAAATGTCACCTCATGGAAAGCTGGACCAGACGTTTTCACACCTTGGGGAAAAGTCAGATCAGGATGAATTAAATCATGAAAAATCTGATTTAGGAATGCTGACCCGTGAAAAGTACGACCATGAAATGTCAGACAGTGAGCAGCCTCAGAGACACAATTTGACCTCCAGACTTTTGCGACTGAAATTAAAGCACTACGAGAATATTGTGAACCACGAACAGGAACAACACGACCTTGAGATGCGAGTGAAACAGGCACAGTTAGATGCAGCGGTTAGCCAGAAGGTTGCGTGTGAGGAGGTGGGGAGGACGGCAGTGACGGTAAGGGACAGCATACAGTCAGTGTGCCGCACATGGGAACACACTGCTCAGAGCTTGCAAAAAATGGTTGAACTGTACCTGGAAAGAAATATTAATAATTTGTGATAGTATGATCCATCCATCCATCCATCATCCAATCGTACATTGTCCCATGAAGAGCATAGTATGAACAACTGTAAAAAAAAAAAAAAAAATTAAGTGAGGAAAGATTTAGGAGGTGGAGAGATGGCATGGGGCACAAGTGCTTATGAGTAAATGCATATAAAACAAAAGTGATGGTATCTAGGGCTGGTGGCAGTACTGTCAAAGAAGAGGAGTGGCCATGTGCAGTTTGCCACAAGGGCATGGGAAGTAATTCTATTTTGTGCAATATTTGTAAAAAGTGGGTGCATAAGAGATGAAGTGGTGTTGGAAGTAGACTGTGAGGTAATGTGATTTTGTGTGTACGGTGTGTCGGGGAGAACATGTGAAGTTTTTCAGGCATGAAAGGATTGAACTTGCTGGTGATTCTCCTGAGTGTGTTGAGAAGTTTTGTTACAGTACAATCCCAGTTAATCGAGAAGCTTGGGGAATTTTCCTTCCTTGTTACCGATTTTTCACAGGTTTCTGATATTGCTATATACAGTATACTCATACATAGACTATATCATTGCAGTTTATACAGTACCACTCTTATCTAGGGCCGCACTAACTTTTTCCATTGAAATAACCTAAAGCACACCCAACTGACGCAACACACATGGTTGCAGTGTCTTGCGGTAGTGCAAAGTGCACACGGTGTGTTTTGAATATCATTCATTACAGTATTTTATTAATCAAACAGAAAAATTTACTAAAGTAATGATCTTGAGTATTTATTGATGAACAGATGATTTGGCAAGAAGTGTTCTACAGTACAGTTATCACGACTCCTTTGCTCACAGCTGTGTATACATTCTGTGGCCTAAGCCTAACCATTTACTTCTCACTTGACTGCTGTAACCATCCCTCACTCACCACTCAGCTGTTTTGCAGATAATACAGTAAATACAAATTGCAAGCACAATAATTTTGTCAAATAGCCTAAAATAAATGCTTCGTTTCTATCAGCTAGTTTTTCTTCTCTGCCAGTGCAAATGTGTTCAATGTTTATCTTAGGACGCATCTGATATCAGTGCCGATGCAAATGCGTTCTAATATGACATCAGTTTGATGACAATGCAAATACATTCTAAGAATGGTGACATCATCTTAGTACACATTTGATACAGCAAGTGGGTTCTTTAGAACACATTTGATGACTGCAGATGGGTTCTAAGATGACAATCTTAAAACATTTGATGCCAATGCAAATATGATTTAAGATGACCTAATCTTAGAACGCATTTGATGACAATGCAGATGTGTTCTAAGATGACAATTTTGGAACACATTTGATGACATTGCCAATGCAGATGCATTCTGACATCAGCATTGATGACAATGCAGATGCATTCTAAGATGACAATTTTGGAACACATTTGATGACATTGCCAGTGCAGATGCATTCTGACATCATTTTAAAATCCATTTGATGCCAGTGCAAATGCGTTTGAAGATGGCATCTTAGAACACATTTGATGACAATGCAAATGAGTTCTAAGACGACATAATCTTAGAGTGCATTTGCTTTGCATTGGCTGAAAATATAAGCTTTAGCTATTAGAAATGAACCTTTTTTTTTTTTTTATTATTTAACAAAATTACTGTACTTGCAATCTCTACCTATATACTGTATTACAGTATTTGCCAAACAGCTGCGCGGCGAGTGATGGGTGGAGAGACGGTGGTCAGTGAGAGCACATACACAATAGAGTTGGGAACTCGTGATTACTGCAGAACACTTCTTTCCAAATCATCAGTTCACCTATAAATGCTCATGATTTATTTCTGTAGTTTATTTTTCCATGTTTTTATGAATAAAATGAATAATATTTAACAGAATGGATTTGCCAAGGTACGTTATGTAAGATGCTGAAAGCATGTAGGTGGTTAGAGTTGGTTGGTTAGGTAGAAAACCACCGGTACCACACATTTTCAGCCAGTGAAGAATATACATTTTTTCAGTGGAATTATTCATCTTGCTTTTCACACACACACATACACACCGCTTGCTGGCTCAGTGGTAATGTTCTCACTTGCCATCTGGGAGACAGGAGTTCGCACCTCACTCAGGTTGCGAAAAGTTTCACTGACGAAGTGGGTGGTTACTGACCTCCTTGAGCATGGGGATGGGTGTGTGCATGTGTGAAGGTCACAGCCTTGCCCTTAGATTGGACTATATGAGCTCTCAGCTCCCTTCCAGGAGAGTAAAAGCTGACGATCACGACCATCAAGTGATCCTGATCGACCCGGTGAATACACACACACACACACAAATAGCTTGGGTCCCTGGGATTTCGTGTCATAACTGGAATTTCCTACGTTAAATTCTGTTATCAGTCTTACAATGTTCACCATTTTCAAGACTTGCATTTGTACAGCTTTTGTTTCAAGGTGACCACATTGTGTTAAGATTAGTTTGCACTTTAGGATTCAGAGTACAAATCACGAATCAGGACAGCACAACACAACAGCGAGAGTGCTTGTTTACTGACGGCAGAAAGCTGATTGGTGATTTGTAGATGTATATAGGGTGGCTAAATAGGAGGAGGGCTTGGAAGGGGATTAACTAGGAAACGACCTTGACCGGAAATGCCTTCACTTCACATCCCCTAACTTCACCCAGTCTCACATGACTAACCCGTGCTGGGGTGGCCAGTGAAAGTGGCACACTTATATTAGTTATATACTTGTCAGTCTGTGAATTTTCCCATTTGTCTGATAAATCCGGTTGCCTGGTAACCGGATAATTGGGATTATACTGTACTTTGGAGACATATTATTTGCTGAAGGTGGGGCTGGAGCTAGCTCCGTGGCTAGAGTGAGGAGTGGTTGGAAGAAGTTCAGGAAGCTGTTTCTTCTAACAGTGAGAGCTCTACCTCCGTGCTAAGGGATCTTTGTATGTGGCATGTGTTAGGATTGTAATGCTGTGTGGTAGTGAGACCTGGGCAGTTAAGAAAAAAGATATTTGTAGGCTCAGATGTACAGAAATAAATGACAGTGATTAAGCAGATGTGTAATGTGTCCTTGAATTTGAGGCCTGGGGTAACTAGGCGTACGACTGAAGAGTGAGAGGATGGATCGGAGATGGGAGTGGAGGGTATTGGTGTTGTGATGTGGAGGGATAAATTGTGATGATTTGAACATGTGGAAAGAATGGGGGATGACAGTTGGATGGAGAATGTGAGAAGTGTGAGTGTGAGGGTTAGGGTTGTGAGGGGCAGACTGAAAAAGACCAGGAACAAGGTCATAGAGTATGACCTCAAGGATATGGGACTGAATAGGGAGGGTACCAAAGACTGAGCAGCATGAAGAGCTTCCATTAGATGACCACGGCCAATGCTTGCAAGCATGTTGGCGCTTGTATAGACAAAACAAAAAACGATTATGTCAACTGAAAAGAAAAGGAAGGAAAAGTGACAGCCAGCCTCATATATCCAAGTGTTTTCTGAAATCATTGAATTTCACCCTCAGGAGAAAAAGTGGCATAGCCAGAGTGACGCTTGCTGCCAGGGAACATGCCTGGCCACCCCAGATTTCCAGGGGAATATCCCCAGACTGGTTTGCAGGGTTTTCCTTGGACCATTCCATTTGCTAAATTCTGGCTACACCTCTGCAGAAGAATACTAATAATTTTTGTGATAGTGTGAAAAAAAAAGAAAAGTACAACCAGTTCAGTGTAAGGGGAGAGTAAATGGCTGAATAAAGATACTAACCACTTATATCATCCCCTCAAGATGTAGGGAAATGTTGTGATGAGGGGGGGATGACTATTCCCCTTATTACCCTGTTTGAAGTGTTGACATCCAGGGGTAGGCTGCTTCAAATGTAGGAGTAGTAAGAATAACAAAAGAGTAAAAAAGGAAATAAAAAGCAAGTCTTGTTACCCTCTTCAGGTTGCAAGAGGAGTGTGAGTGACTGAAAAGAAAGTAATGTCCAATTTCATATTATTCCTTTGACCCTTTATCCAGTATATATAAGGGTAACTAAATAGCATATCGAAGAGTCTTCGCAGTGTTGTCCATGAAAATTATTACCCGTGACATCCATCCCCATATTGCTCCGTTTAAGTTATAGGGACGCAAGGTTAGGCAGTTGTAATCCAGAACATGGTGATATTACCTAGTGTAGTGGGTTGGGCACATGCTTTGAACTTAAGGGTCATGTGATTGATTCCAACCAAGGGCAAGTAATTCATTATAGGGATGGCATCCAGTTTCAAAATGATACACACTACAGGTTCTTTAAATTGGGGGCAGTGCCTTAGCCCCACAAGAGGAGGATGCATGGCATAAAAACCTGCATTGCCCATCACTAAGGGATTCATATCAGTGCACACTAAGCATGACTCACTGCAGCTAGTGTTGTAAATTATTATATTACTACATGTCGCTACTTCTTAGAAATTTTTTACAGTATACTCTGTACCAGCCATTTTGGCAATAGAGCCTTGTCCTCTCACACCAATGAAGACTCAGGGAAGGTCAAATAAAATTTGCAGATAGACTGTGTAACCTAGATCACATTCTGTCTGTGGGACAGAAATTACCAAAACTAATTAGAGGCAGCTGGAGGGATGGGGATCTATTGCTAGATTGACTGGCACAGAGTATAGGAAACTGTTATGATGGTAATAGTGGCAATACTGATGACCTTACCCTGAAATATGTTGTGATACTGTATATGTATACAGCAGCAACTGCCATTGTACCAAGGGTGATATCTGTTGGCTTAATATTTTTGTTAATAAATGTGTTTTTTTAATACAGTAAACCAGTTTCTGTTACCATGCCTGTCATGGATTTGTTTAGTGAATATAAGTGAAGTGGCTGGTTTCATTGTGTGTGCTGTTGGTAGTTCTGCTTACTGTTCATGTATATGAAGTGCATCTGTAAAGAAAAATGCTGTATATGTGATGGTTAGACTTCTGAGATGGAGCCAGGATTCCAGGATCCTGAATGATGTATGAATAAGTGTGGCATTTCCCTGGGCACACTGTTGTTAGTTCTCTTGCTTTTGAGCTTTATCTTTCCCAGTTTCAGGATTCTACTTCATCCCATCATTAGGTAGGAATAAAAAAGTCAAGGTTAACTATTTGCTTGGAGGCTGGAGCTTCACATCTGTATTTACTCCCCCCCCCCCCCCCAGGATAAATTAAGACATCTGTATTTAGTATCAAGAAAATATGTCTAGAATTATAGGAAGGAACAAGATGAAGGAACACCCTATGTGTTAATAGGAAATCTGGTGATACTTTGGTTTCTTCTTTGCACCTTCAGACAATTTTATTCAACTTTGGGAGGCCTTTTGTTGACAAGGGGTAATTGGATGATGTGTTCTGTCTAATCAGTCTGAACAGTCTCTCTTAAACTCAATAAAGTTGTCTATAGGTGTCTTAAGCTCAGTTAAATTGTCTGTAGATGGCAAGAAATGTTCAAATTCTGTCATTGACTGAAGGGGTTAAAGACAGTCATATGTGGAAGGCCTCTGATAGTCATCACACTTTGGGTAATAGACATGTAGCTAATGTATACCCACTAAAAAAATATTTTACCCTTGTGGTGTGATGTGATGCAAGGACCTAGGATTCTGAATTACTACCAGCACCAAATGGACACTGTTGCACTTTTACAAATAATTTCAGAGTTCATCACACCCAGGGGTAATGAATGTTTTTTTAGTGAGTGTACAACCACAAAGAAAAATCCAACATCTTTCCTCTGCAAGCTTTCCATGTTTCTCACTGCTTCCAAATGACTGTGTGTCCTTCTCATACTCTCAGTTGTCCTGTATATCGCTGTATACAAAAATTGCTCATGTTAATGGAAGTGTAGCCCATTGGATTGGGCAAACTTTGGCTATCTGGACATTGCCACTCCTCACCCTGACCCAGGGTGGGAAAGGAGGTCCTGATGGTGATGATACACCTTCCATAACCGCAGTTGGCAGAGACGTGAGGTAATGGTTGTTCATGTGTATTGGTTGATCTTCTCTTTCACTTCTTATGTTTTGTAAATTGTGAACTGGATTTTGGTTGATGATGTGACCAATTTGAGTTTCCCATTTATGATTTTGGATCCTGCCCACGTCGTTTATTATACTCTTTTTACCGTAACTTGGTCCAAAATTGCCAGATCAACATCTTGAGTACTCAGCTACAATAATAGATTAACACTAGAAATGGTGCTATGGAAAGGATGTAGAGTTATAGTATTGTGTTTTTCTGCCACTGACCTGCATGAAAAAAGCTGCAAAAAGATGAAAATCTGGGCTGTTAGATGAAAAGAATATAGTGGGACTGAGGATTAGGATGGCATTACAGTCATTAACCTCTCAGAACCTGTGACATACTGATGATTTTTTTGTTTAGGAGAGATTTTAGAAATAGGAGGGATTAGGTATACACTTCATTGATTTTCATTGTCAAAAATTTTCCTTAAACTGAAAACAGTCATATGGAGGTAACAAGAATGTAGTACTAGTAGTTGTTGCCCTGGTTCATCCGAAGTGTGAAGCCAGTGGATTCCAGGCTGAAGTTGACTTCATCCTGCAGTCCACCATCCTCTTTAGGGAGGGTAAGGAAGGAGTTGAGGGATGTTTGTATAACCAGGCAATGGAGTCACTCAGTTAAGTCAGTGCTGCCACATGAAGGCATCCCTTTCCAATACCAGGTAGCAAAAAAAAAAAAAAAAAAAGACTAAAGGGATTAATAGCTACAGTACTTACCATAGATTGCAGAAGGTGGTCATCTAGTAATTGGAAAAGAGGGTGACTGATCAGTGGAATAACCATAGTGTATTATACTTATGTAGATTAGCCTTCTTTTGTGTTTTTTTGTTCGAGTTACTGATGATTTGTCATTGCAGGTATTTTTGTGAGCACAGTTTTTCCTTTCCCTTTATTGTATGAATGTATGAAGACTGATATTTAGGAATTATGTCTTATTGAAGTGTATATTATTTTTTAAAATATCCTCACCCCATCCTGAAGTGGGAGAAAATGTGTTGGTGATGATGAAAGAACTTATTAATTTGTAGTCTCCATTAACAGTGAAGTTCTTACACAGCATCTTTTTGCAGGTGTGGGAGTGTGTTGTTGAGTATCATTGCCTTGAACACCTTTTGAGTCATTACAATGGGGGAAACATCATCATCAAGTGAGGTGAGAACTGTTGATTGTTTTTTATACACACAGCACATCACTGTCAGAGTTGAACTGCACATTGTTTTGTTGATTTGGAGGCCTTTGACAGAGTCCCTAGAGAGGTGATGAAGTGGACAATGAGAAAGCTTGGGATCGAGGAGTGGCTGGTTAGGGTGGCTATGGCCATGTATGTGGGTGCTCTCACCCAGGTAAGGGTGAATGGAGATTTTAGTGATTAATAGTAGTAGCAGTAGTAGTACAGTAGTTGTTTCCTAGGCAGTCTGGCTGAACAGTCCCGGGTCCCAAAGGAAGGCCACAGCCGAGACTGGGCCTACTCACAGTGCTCTCAAGGAGTGTATGTTGTGTTGTTGGCACAGGCAATTGTGTACAGTGCAGTCTTCCATAATGTGCTTAATAGTATGGAGTACTGTGTTGCATCCTGGACAGGCATCATTGACTGAGTCATCCAATCTCTTCTGATAACACAAGAGGGCTGGATGATTCCCACATCTCAGCCTGGCCAGGTGGACCCTGTCCTCACAAGGGAGGTAGGATTCAGAAGGGTGGATATCAGGAGGCCGTGCATGCAGCTATGTGTTGCCTTTGAGTTACTGAATGGAATGGTGAGTGATCTGAGTATGGATATGCTTCTGGAAGCTGGTTTGAGGTGGGCGAGGGAGAAGAGATGACAGTATTTGTATTTGATGTGGTGTGCTGGCTGTTGTTCTGATGTTCCTTGGTGTGTGTGTGGATGTGCTGCCATGTAGTGTTGTGGATGGTGTGGGTATGTGGAGGCTGTGGCAAGAATTTGGGTGCCTCTCATGTCTAGATGATCCTTGACTTCGAGGACTTTGGTTTCTTGGTGTAGGTGGTCTGTAGGTGTAGTAGGTGTGCAGCCTGTGATTATTTTTAGGGCCTTGTTCTGTATGGTCTGTAGTGAGNGTATATATTGTTTGTATACTGTGGTGGTGGTTTCTTTGTTGTGTCCAAATGTTGTATGGGCAAGTGACTTCAAGGCATTGAGTCTAGGTGTTAATTTATTTTTGATGTTTGTGATGTGTTGTTTAAATGACATTGATGTATTGCATGTTACGCCAAGGATTTGTGTGTGTGTGTGTACACGTGTGTGTGTGTGTGTGTGTGTGTGGTAGGGGGGTGTTGTTTATGGTGAGGTGTGGAATGTGACTATATTCTGCTGTCCAGTTTGTGAGAAGGGTCACTGTAGTTTTGGCTAGGGCTATATTTTGCCTGTAGTGAACCATTTATGTAGTGTGTTGAGGTAAGGTTGGAGGATGTGTGTGACTGTGTTTGCATTTTGGTGTGTATGTGTAAGTGTTAGTTCATCTGCATAGGAAGCTATGTGTATCTGTGGTGTGTGGGCTGTGGGTGTGTTGTGCATGTATATTTTAAAGAGTGTAGATGTGTGTGACTGTGTTTGCATTTTGGTGTGTATGTGTAAGTGTTAGGTCATCTGCATAGGAAGCTATGTATATCTGTGGTGTGTGGGGTGTGGGTGTGTTGTGCATGTATATTTTAAAGAGTGTAGAGGACAAAACAGATCCCTGAGGGATGCCATTTGTGAAGTTTCTGATGTCCGATGACTGACCGACAAATGTTACTTGTGCACATCTTCCTGTTAAGTAGTTTGCCAGCCATCTTTTTGTGTTATTGTGCATGTTTGTGTTGAATATTTTGTTTGTGAGGTTATGGAAGTGGATGGCATCAAAAGCTTTGCTAATGTCTAGTGTGACTAGGAGTGTTCTGTGTGGTGGCCTAGCTGAATTAATGCCATCAAAAATTCTTTGTGTAAGATATGTAAGAAGAATGTTTTTGGAGTGTAGCTGGCTATAATCATGTTGTGATGGGGCTAGGGAGATGTGAGGTGTTACCGCTGTAATTGTAACACCAGTTGTTCAGACTTTGGAGGGGATGCAGAAGATTGTTATGGGACGGTGTGAGGAAGGTAATGTGGGGTCTTTGTTGGGTTTTGGGTTAGTGATGATAGTGCCATGCTTCCAGATGTTGGGTATTATGTTGTTTGAGTAGCTGTAATTTGATATGTTGTTGAGAGCTTGTATGCCTTGTGGTTAAAGATGTTTAAGGTGTATGTTGCTTATGTTGTCTGGTCCACAGGCAGATGAGTACTTAACGTTGCTAATGATGTGCTTTGTCTGGTTGTAAGTGAAGGGTGTGAAGTCTGGGTCTGTGGGGAACTATCTCTTACGTCGGATGACACGTCGGTCGTCGTGATGGGGGTTTAAGTGACTGACGTGTGAAAAGTTATTGACGAGAGTGTTTGCTTGTTGTTTGTTTGAGGGAATGGTGTCTGCTGTTGTGATGGCAGCGTGTGATTGTGCAGTGTTGCTGTTGGAGGGTGTGATGCTGTTTAGAGTTTTGTAGAGTTTGCTGGTGTTTGTTTTGTGATCAAGTGTTTAGAGATAATTATTCCATTTTGGTGTTTGCTGCTCTGACATTATATTGTTTATTTGAGTGATGAGTGATGAGTTTTTCATGAATGTTGGTGTGCACCAGGGATCAATTTTGAGTCTCATGGTACTTGAAGTCCTCTCACATGACTTCAGAAATGGACTCCCATGGGAGATATTGTATGCTGATGATTTGTTGTTGATTGCAGAGAATGAAAGGACGACAGAGGAAAAATTTAGGAAGTGGAGAGATGGTATGGGGTACACGGGCTTAAAAGTAAATGCAGGTAAAAGAAGTGATAGTATCTAGGGCTGGAGGCAATACTGTCAGAGAAGAGGGATAGTGGCCATATGCGATTTGCCACAAGGGTATGGGAAGTAATTCCATCTCGTGCTGTGTCTGTGTTAAGTGGGTGCATAAGAGATGTAGTGGTATTAGAGGCTGACTGGTGATAATGTTGATTTCATGTGTGCAGTATGTCGGGGAGAACAGGTGGAGATTAGGCGTGAAAGGATTGAACTTGCTGGTGATTCTCTTGAGTGTGTGGAAGAGTTGTTATTTTGGAGTGGTTGGAAGAAGTTCAGGGAGCTGTTGCCTCTCCTGATATTGAAAGGGCTCTCCCTCCATACTAACGAATCTTTGTATGCAGCATGTGTTATGAGTGTAATGCTGTATGGGACCGACACTTGGGCAGTAAAGGAAGAGGATATTCGGAGGCTCAAACGTACAAAAATGACGATGATTAGGTGGATGTGCAGTGCGTCCCTGAGTGTGAGGCCTTGGTGGACTAGGTTTATGATGGAAGAGTTGAGGGGTAGGATGGGACTGGAGTGTATTGGTGTTGTGATGAGGAGAGGTAGATTGAGATGGTTTGGGCATGTGGAGAGGATGTGGGATGATAATTGGGTGCAGAAAGTGAGAAGTGTTAATGTTAGGGGTAGAGTTGCGAGAGGTAGACCGAAAAAGACCTGAGACAAGGTCATTGAGTGTGACCTCAGGGATAAAGAACTGAATAGGGAAGTTGCCAGAGATCGAGCAGCAAGGAGAGCCATCATTAGGTGACCAAAGCCGACTCGTGCAAGCATGTTGGAGCCTTCAGTAACAAACGAACAAACCTTCCCCTGCCTGTGTCCAGTGGGGCCACTTACATGCATCCCTTAAAAAGCTTTTGGCTTCACCCAAAATCCGTCACGGGAGATCGTTCTTGTATTATTTCTCAACATACAGTAATAGTCCTCTCATTCAGCATCTGGTCTTACGGTATTTCCGGTCTTTCGGCAGTTTTCATAAATAGTCCTATTACGAAATTTGTCTGCTCTTCCGGCACGTATGGTGAGCCAATCAGCCAATTTGGCATAATAATTTAGCTCCAGTGAATATTAGATTTTCGTTTATATCTAGTGTTTTTTAAAGTCCAGTTTAGTGCGAAAGTTTGAACAGTTCACCTATGGTATAGCTTAGACCATTTTAATAGTGAGCTTAGTGCTTTTGAAGCTTTCTGCTCGCCATCACTGCATGCATCGTTGGCCATCATGACTCGTGAATGTCTGGCTTTTTGAGTGGGACTTTTCGAAAGTTTGGAAACTTTGTCATGCTGTTTTATGGTCATCCTCTCGTTCTCGTGTTGCGCTGTGGCCTCTACTAATTGGAAAGCCTACTGGTGTTGTGAAAGGCGCATCCATAAAGCACTGGCTATTACCAAGAAGATTGGACCTGGAGCGGTGGCATCTTTGTCGTGGGTCTACCCCCCAGAGGCTGTCGAGGAGAAGAGGAGGACAGCATGGGGGCCAAACCACCGCAACACCCCCCCCCCCACCCCCGAGAGCCTGGGACTGGCTTCAGTCGCCTGGGCAAGTACTATATCTCTCCACACACCACACACAACAAAACAGTTTTTTCTACACTGAGAAATGACTCCCCGGCGGTCATTTCTTGATGACTTCTTCTTGCCGGGGACATTGAGGACAATCCAGGACCCACCAACAAATACACGTGTCCAACATGCTCAAAACCTATTACGTCAAACCGACAGACAAAGGGTTCAGTTCAGTGCAATTCCTGCAAGAACTGGACCCATTACACTTGCACAACACTTGCATCCAGAAAAGACTACACAAACACCTGGACCTGCTCCTTATGTTCTTTCCCCCCACCCACTAACCCCCTCACCAACCCTACTCCTACTTCCCCCACACCTCCTCAACCTAAACCACCAATCCTTCCCACACCATCCAATCCCCTAACCCCTCCTATCCCACCCCGAACTAATCCACCCCAACCCTTACCTCCACCACCGCCTTCTCCTATCCCTTCCCCTCCACCCTCACCACCACCTCCCCTCCGTGCTGCAGCACCCAACACACACCGCACACATAACATAAACATTCTCCAACTAAACATAGATGGCATAAACACAAAAAACAAGAACTCACACAAGTCATCAAACAACACAACATACATATTGCCATCTCACAAGAAACAAAACTATGCGCAACATAAAAAACACCTACATTTCATAATTTCACCACCATCAGACAGGACCAGGCCGACGGTGGTGACGGTGGACTCATCACCATGGTACACAAATCCGTAAACTTTTCAGATACCAGTGCACACACAAAGTCACTTCTCCCCCCACATGACACTACGACAGAAATACAATAAATTAAAATAAGCACTGGTAACGAATCACACACGACAATTGCCAACACATAC